>PVKA01002745.1:0-26741 GCA_004027165.1 Ctenomys sociabilis
TCCTATGTAAAATGCCCTAATGACAGGTGGTACAGACTCAATACCACTCATAAGAACACAAGTTTCTATGTCCAACCAGTTGATCACCCAAGACCATGGATTTTGTCTCAAGATGAACCAGAAATTAAGTGAAGGTAACAGATTTGTTTTCCATATATGTCAAAGTCCTAATAAAGTACTCTGTTTTTTGAAGTCCCTAAAAAAAAAAAAAAAAACCAAATGCTGGAGAGGATGTGGGGAAAAGGGAACCCTTCTTCACTGTTGATAGGAATTTAGACTGGTGCAACCACTGTGGAGGTCAGTGTGGAGAGTCCTCAGAAAACTAAGACTGGAAATCCCGTTCAATCTTGCTATCCCCCTACTGGGAATTTTCCCGGAGGAACCTAAAACATCATATCATAGTGAGTGATATATGTGTACCTATGTTTATAGCAGCACAATTTTTGATAGCAAAAGCTTGGAAACAACCAAGATGCCCGTCACTTGAGGAATGGTTAAAAAAGATGTGGTATTTCTATACAACGGAGTATTACTCAGCTAGAAAGAATGATAAACTTGAAGCATTTATATTAAAGTGGATGCCACTTGAACAAATACTCATAAGTAAAATAAACCAGACACAGATGTACAAATATCCTATAGTCTCCCTAATATAAGAAGTAAAAAGAAGTATTTAGACAGATTGTTAGGGTAAACTGAACTGCATATGTTGCAAGGTAATAATAAGCTTCTCTTCTGGAGGATTAACAACCTAAGTTTGCAGATAAAAAATTGGAGAAAAGGAAGGGCTGCAAGATCAGCCAACATTTTGGCCCTAGTCTTTCAAGGTCAGTGAAGACTCAGAACACAGGAGAACCTATACTGGAATATCATGGAATTCAGTTGTGCCCTAAATTTTCTGATCAAGGAGATTATTGAGACACAGAGGAATGTGATCGATGATGATCTATAGTGTGCCTAAGGAGAGTCACATGGAGAGAAAACTTTCTCTCAGGCTTTCACAGAGAGAAAATTCATCAAGCAATGGCCATGACTCAACCACATGGCTGACACTGATGAAGGATCTACAGAGTGAAGTACAGGGTTACAGGATAAACTTTGAGGGGACTTGACTGACCTCATCAGATTCAAAAGTTACATTTTTCATTATATAGGTCTTTTTTTCCATAAGACTAAACAAAAAAGGGAAGATACAAAGGAAGAACTTTTCTGTGTTTGTGTAAATAGTACAGTTAGGATAAATATGCATTACTTTTGCATAATTCTATGAGAAGAAAGATTTTCAGTAGTAGCATTTGCACAGGATATCCTGTCTATTCCTTGTTCTATGGACAACCACTAGGAAGATAACAATGTAAAAAGTATTAATTATTGAAACTGTACTATAACTCAGCTCTGAAAAAAAAGATAGGTATACAGCTACATTCTCTTAATTCATTAAATAGAGGCATCTGCTCTAATAGTGTTTGCAAATAGAGTATCATGTATGCACCTTGTACAACAAAAAGCCACTACAAAAACAATGTGCAATGTATCAATTGTTGAATCTATCCTACTAATGTGATTTGAAACTGTCTTGTTGCTATTTGTTCTTCAATAAAATAATATAAACATAAAAAAGAAATGTGAAGAAATGTAACCTTCAACAGAAGACTCTGACTGGGTATGACTAAGTCCAGTGGTGTTAGAGCATAATTTCATCTTCAAGAAACTTATTGTATTCTAGAATTTGACTTATTTTTTGTTTCCTTCAAATTTTAGAGTCTTTGCAATAAATTGATAATCGTTTTCTTCATATATAAATTTCTGCATATAAATTAGAACTTCTTTCAAATAAGTTCTAACTTTAATTTTCAATCAAGTCAATATATATATGATGACATTTATAATGACCTTTTGGAGGCCCCAGAAAGTATGAATGGCTTCCAATCTAAACAATACACTTATTTTTATTTTTGCATGCTTTTAACATATGACATTATCTTCACCCAGGATTTTGGATACAGAAGTTGGAGAAGCTGGCAGTGTAGTAAAAAGGTGTAACAGATGGAGAGAGGAAACAGAAAATCAGAAATTGAGGAAATCTCCCTGCATCACCAATGAGAGGAGTAAAAGTGGAATGAAAAGAGTCAGTATGACTATGGTAGACAGTCATGAAAAGCAAAAAAGTTAGATAAAACACTCAGGACTTCAAGGAAAGAATAAATTTCACATTGTTGTGACTTACAGTAAGTCCCTGCTATGTGAGCCTAGGCCAGATACATATGTGCTAAGTGAATTTGAACAAGGCTTGTATATGGAAGATGGTATTTCTTTCATCTTAAAGAGGAAAGCCCTGGTTATGGACAAGAAGCTTCCCATAGTGTGCACAAGTGAGTTCCAGGGCCATTTCTTCACCTTAGATTACATAGCTCCCAGTCTTGTATATAAAAGTAAGAATGCACTTTATTTATTTTTTTTCATTTAAATCGCAATGGAATAGCCATCTCTGACAAAACTTAACAAAAAAGAGGATACCAATGAAGAACCATTTTGTATCTGTATATACAAAATAGGTTAGATATACAGCTACTTTCTCTTAATGCAATGAGAAAATTTTTTACTAATAGTGTTTTGGCAGAATATCATGTCTGCATCTTATACCATGAATAACCACTATGAAGACAAGAATATGCAATGTATTAATTATTAAAGCTGTCCTACTAATCAGTTTTGAAACTGTCTTTTTGCTATTTGTTTCTCAGTAAAATTAATTTTTAAAATGCACTTTGCTAATAAGTGAAAACGCATTTCAACAAACAGCCAGATTTTCGACAGCTTTGCTATTGCCTGAACTGATATGCAGCACTTTAAATCTCAGTACACTGGGTCAGTGAAGCAGAGTCTTTAGGCCTGTCTGTAACTCTGCAGGGATCTTACCTACTCTAATGTTATTTTTAAAGGTTCATATTTCTTTGAACCTTTGTATTTGCTTTGTATTGCTAAAGTCCATCTTTCATGATATCACTGTCAGTGATCAAAATTTGCCTTATCAAAACTGGCATAGAAAAATCCCAAAATTTCAAGTTGTATAGTATTCTTTAAACAAGTTGAAGCATCATTGAAAGTCAATGAAAATAACAATACAGTTCTAAGTAAGACTGGCTAATGCAGATGTCACATGGTATCTCTACAAATATTAATGTCTATGGATTTTACACATGCATCTTGGCCTCTTTCTATTTCAGAATCTGGGAAATGAAAACCAGAGGCCAATTCCCACATAAAACATTAGACAACTACTACCTAGTGGCTATCAGAGGCCACAGAGTTCCTGGATACAGCATGATCCTATAAAGCAGTAACATAAGGCTCAATATCAAAGTCCAAGTTTAACATTTACTTTCTTTAAATAGAATGTGCTTCATAGGAGAATCTGTACTGTAACGTCATACAAATCAGTTGTGTACCAAATTTTATGAACAAAGAGATTACGGGGCCAAAGAAGAAAGTGATTGAGAATGTAGAGTGTGCTTAAAGAGAGTCATATGGAGAGAAACCATTCTCTCAGGCTTTCACAGAGAGCAAACTGGCCAAGCAATGGCTGTGACTCAGCCACATGGCTGACACAGACAAAGGATCTACAAACTGTGGTACACGGTCTCAGGATAAATCCTGAAGGAGTTTGACTGACCTCAATCAGATACTAAAGCTACAATTCTTGTTACATAGGTCTTGCTTTATCTTAGTCTTAACCATCCAGCAGAAAAGTATAAAAACAAAGTGTACGAAGTAAAGCCATATTATGCTGAGCTATAAAAGGCTCAAGTCACCAATTTCTGACATTGCCAGATATACAGGAAACCCAATATTATTATGGGCTAGTGGACTATTTGTGAATATTTTGCTGAATTCATGCACCTAAATATTTAAATGACAATACTAAACAAAAAAGGGATACAAAGGAATTAACATTTTCTATACATATATTCAAAATAGTTAAGATAGATATACAGCTACTTAATTCAGTGAATAGAGGGATCTGCTCTAATAGTGTTTGTAAATAGAATATCATGTCTGCATCTTGTACAACAAATAACCACTAAGAAAACAACATGTAATGTATTAATTATTGAATCTGTCCTACTAATTTGATTTGAAACTGTCTCATTGCTATTTGGTTCTTCAAAAAAATTATGGAAAATAAATAAATAAATGGAATGTCTTTCAGCATTTAGCTTCTCTCAGTGTTAGTCTCCTCATCTGGCATTGAAGAAATATGAGTGTTTATGCACTTACTATGCAGGGGTAGTGCAAAAAGCAAATGATCCCTTTGCTTGGTTCTGAGGTTTTTGAGAGGCTGCCTTCTATGGGATGTTAAGCTTGATGAAACAAATTCTGATAGTGTTTTGTCCTCAGTTCCCATATTCACCACCCTTGAGCCATGGGCAATGCACCCACTTGAGCTGTGTCCAGAGGCCTCTTACTACACCAAGCTCCAATAGCCTAGCTCTTTCTCGCCACAAGCAAGGGAGCACCACTCCTGAGAGCAATTGATGACTTCCTGTGCCCATTGTTTTGTCCACACAACCTTCTGGGTGGAGAATACCTTTCTTATTTATGTCTATCTGCCTGAAATCAAGTTTATAATTTTCATCCCACTCAAATATCAATAATAGAAGCTACTTAAGCCTCTCTCTTTCTTCTCCTCAACATCGATGGCAATTTCTCCTTGCTGATAACCAATATTAAAATATATTCACTATGTCTGAGGCAATCTGAGAATAACAGGTTTCTTATCCTTTTTCTGCAGATTTTTCTGTTAAAATAAAATAAAAACAAATTATTTTAGTAATGATGAAAGTCTTTAATAAATACCTAAAACAGTGAATGATGTTTAGGGAAGGTAAGAAAATTATGGAAATGCAATTGGCAAGACCACATGATTAGCTCATGGCTTTTTGTGAGTCCTCAGATAAAGCAAAATGCAGAACAAAGATTTCAGGCAGACAATAAAGAAGAACATGATTGAAAGGTAACACCATGCATTGCAACAAATACTGTGATATTCACATTACTTCGTTAAGTGAAATTCTGTATCACTTGTAATTATTTTCTCTTTTAATACTGTTTTGTACTGTCTCTAAAACATAAAAATTAAAAAGTAAAGAACAAAGGTACAGGACTATAATCCCATCGGGATCTTTGAAAGTGACAGAAACTTACAAAGCAGGCCTCTGTGGTCACAGAACTGGCCAATTCTATGAAAGCATGAGTCACCGAAGTATTTAACTTTGATTATGGTAGTGACAAGAGTTCTATCTAGGTCTTAACCATCCGGCAGAAAAGTATAACAATGAAGTATACATCGTGGGGCCACAATATTAAGCTGAGCTATAAATGGCTATGGTAGACAACTTCTTTGAATAACTATTGTTGTGGAATGCTGGACTGTGTTGGATTGTGGTGTCGAGTTCAAGCACCTAAGTAAGTTGAATGTCAATGGAGTGCTCACCTTTGACAGGTGTAGACAAAGGAAGTGGTGTAGAAAGAAAAAATCATGATGTGTGTTTATAGACAGTACAGTTGGGATAGACATAATCCTATGAGAAGCAAGATCTGCACTAATGGTGGTTGGACAGGATATTATGTTGGCTTCTAGTACTACGATCATTCACTAGGGAAATAATTATTGAATTTTTGATATAATTCAGGTATAAAAAATAAGATAAGTAAGCAGCTACACTCTTAATTTACTGATGAGACATCTGCTAAAATAATATCTGTAAATATAATATCATGTATGCACCTTGTACAATACCAAAACATTACGAAAACAGTTTGTAATGTATTAATTTATCAAATCTGTCTTGTTAAGGTGTCCTGAAACTGTCTGATTGACATTTGTAGTTCAATAAAATAAAAAATAAATAAATTAATTAATTATTTTAAAAAAGGAGGAAAAGCAAAGGGCTGCAGACACAGATTAGGTTTGGGTAATAAAGCTGTTCACAAATGAAGAATTCATAGTGCGCCAAGGCAGCCATAGAAAGAGAGCTTCGGCTATTAGACCCGATTGTTCATAAATGCTTTTAAGGGATGGGATGTCACAACAGTATCTATAGGATGAAGAAAGTGAAATCAAAGTGGTAACTGCCTCAACACAACAGTGTGTCTTTGGACAACATTATATAAAGTTATCTTGATGGATCTATACATGTAGGCAAACGGGATGCCTCATTGTACCCATTTCTTGCATGAGGTGAAAGGAAGCCTAGAAATCTTGCATGAATTCCCTGAAGTCATGGAAATGAGAGACTTCAACTCAGCTGGTGATTCATTCTCCAGCTCCATGCTTTCCTACTCCTCTAAACATCCTATCCCCCCAGAGGGTTCTATGTACCATAAATAAAAAAAGAAAATAGGAAGAAATGCTCTTCTATAAAAGAAGAAAGTCCTACATTCCAAAGGAAACTGGGTATTTCATTAGCTGTCATAAGTAATAGCAATTGTTCTCCTGTAAATAGAAAACCATATCTGTCTTAGCCACATATTTTCCCTTAGGTATTAATATTGGGAGGCGCTTGGGTAATAACTTCACAAAAACCTTACATTGAAGGGCAGAGGACAATGCCAAATGGAAACCAATATCTCATTCTCAGTCAATAGAGAAGGCAAACTCTTGGGGCACACACGAAACAAGAATCTCTGAGACAGGAGAGATAAAAACAGACAAACAAACTCTTTACAGAGAGAATCTGGCTACAATAATACAACTATGCACTACCTACTATTAAACTTTCACGAAAAAGTGTCACAAAAATAAAATAGTTGTTTTTGAAATAGAAAAAGAAAAAAAGGAGGAGAAAAATGCATTCTCAGACACCAAGCTCACCCAAAACAAACCAAGAAGATATCTACATAGAAGAAATTGGCAACCACACACTTGAAATGTCAGAAATAATAGCAAATGAAGTATAAAAACAACTTCAGAGGTGTATAGAGGAAATAAGAGAGAGAATCTCACAGGTAAAAAAGAAATGACTACAGTGAAAGAACTACTAAGCATTTCTAAAGAAGACACAAATAAAAAGCAGAGGAGAATATAAAAATGATGGAAACCTTGAATGAACAGTATGGGAAAGAAGCAGAATGCATGAAGCAGATTCCAAAAGACACAGGAAATTAAAAATGGAATCACAAGTTGGCAAAACAGTCTGAATGAAAGTGAAGAGGACATGGAAGACATCATTGTAGCTAGTTAATAGGTAAAGTAAGATCTCTTAAAAGCAACTAGGATCCAGGAAATAATAATTCAACATCTTCAGAACAATGCAAAGATGAGCAACATAAGACTAATATTTTTCATGAATGAGAAAGAGGGAGGAAACATAAATAACATGAAAAATAATGTGGGCAGAACTAATAACAGAAAACCTCCCAAATATGGGGAAACAAGTGAACATTCAGGTAACTGAGGTATATAGAACCCCAAATAATATCAACTCAATTAAAACTACAACCAGACATATAATAATTAAAACCCCAGAAATCCAGCACAAGAATAAAATACTAAAAGTGGCTAGAGAAAAGAAACAGACCACATTAAAAGGAAAACCCATCAGAATAACAACAGATTTCTCCTCATAAGCCATGAAGTCAAGAAAAGCATGGAGCAAAGTACTTGAAGTCTTTCAAGAAAACAAATTCCAACTCAGAATTATATATCGTACAAAACTCTCTTTCCAGTTTAATGGAGAAGTGAAATATTTCCATGATAAAGAACAACTAAAGAAATACATAATGAACATACCAAACCTCCAAAGAATACTGAAAGATACTCTAGAAAAAGATCAAAATACCCAAACTTCCAAGAACAACAGAAAGAACACACCAAACTCAGAAAACTGTTAAACACAGGATAAATGTAGAGAACCAATTATAGGAAAATAATATGGCAAACCTAAGTCAATACATATCAACTATAACCAGCAATGTAAATGGACTCAATTCAGCAATTAAAAGAAATAGGCTAGCAGAGAAGATTAAGAAACAAAATCCAACAATATGCTGTAAACAAGAAACACATTTAACCCATAAAGAAATTCATAGGCTGAAAGTCAAAAGATGGAAAATGGTAAGACATACTCCTCGGCCCCTTAAAAAACAGAGGTATCCATTCTGTTTTTAAACAATCTAAACTTCAAACCAGGAATGATAAAATGAGATAAAGAAGGTCACTATATTGTGGTTAGGGGAAAAATTCAAGAAGAGGAGATAACAGTCATAAATATCTATTCATTAAATATGGGGCCACGCAACTGTATAAAACAAATTTTAAAGGACATTAAAAATCTAATAACCAAAATCACAAGCCTAACAGGGGACCTTAACAACCCTTATCTCAAAAAAAAAAAAAAAAAGGTTAATAAGGCAAAAATAAATAAGCAAAGAGGTAGCAGAATAGAACCAAACGTTTGAACAAATGTATTTAGTGGACATAGTTAGAGTGTTCTACTCCACAATCTAAAAACACATTTGTTTCAGCTGCACATGGCACATTTTCAAAGATGGACCACATACTAGTCCATACGTCATGTATAAGCATATGAAAGAAAACACAAATTTTCGCATGCATGTTGTCTGGTCACAGTGCAATGAAAATAGAAATTAATGACATAATAAACCATAAAAACCTTACAAATTTGTGTAAATTAAGTAATCCCTCCCTAACAACCAATGGGTTACAGATGAAATTAAACAGGAAATTAAATAATATCTACAATCCAACAAAAATTCAAGCACAACTTGCCAAAATTTGTAAGATGCAGTAAAGGCAGTTCTTTAGAGGAAAATTTATAGTAGTGGACTCACACATTGGGAAAACAGAATGCTATACCTCAAACTTATAGAAAAAGAAGAAGAAAGCAAGCCCAAAGCCCAAAGACAGGAGGAAGTCATAAAGATTAGGGTAAAAATTAATGCAATTGAGACAAAGAAATCAAAATAAAAAAATTGATGAATCAGAAAAGCTGGTTCTTTGAAAGATTAAATGAAACTGATAAAACCCTAGCTAACCTCATCAAAAAGATGAAAGAAAAAATTCAAAGTCAAGCATTACGGGACAGAAGGGGTGAAATTACTACAGATCCTGTGGAAATTCAGAAGATCATTGACAGTTACTTTGCAAATCTTTATTTTCACACAGAAGAAATGGCCAAATTCCCAGATAGGTATAAATTACCAAAGCTGAATCAAGAATATATAAAAACTCTGAACAACCCAATATCAGCCAATGAAATTGAAGATGTAATAAATATATGACCAAAAAACAAAAGTCCAGGTCCCGATGGATTCACAGCTGAATTCTACAAGAAAGTTACAGAAGATATAATTGCAATACTGCTCAAATTCTTCAGTAAATTGAAAAGGAAGCAATCCTCCCAAAATCATTCCTAGAGGCAAGTATTATACTGATACCAAAACTGGAGTAAGATTCAACAGAAAAATAAAACCACAGACCAATTTCCCTCATGGACATAGATTCAAAAATCCTCAATAAAATCCTAGCAAATAAAGTACAGAAAACCATCAAGAAGATTATACACCATGACCAGGTAGGATTCCTCCCAGGGATTCAAGGATGGTTCAACAGATGCAAATCTATGGATGTAATACACTATATCAATAGAGCCAAATCCAAAAACACCGCATGATCATCTCAACTGATGCAAAAAAAAAAAAGGCTCTTGACAAAGTCAAACACTCATTCACGATGAAAGCCCTACAGAAAATTGGAATAGATGATTTCTACTTCAGTGTAATAAAAGCCATCTATGAGAATCCAACAATCAACATAATTCCAAATGGAGAAAAACTGAAATCCTTTACTTTCGATCACCACTCTTATTCAATATAGTTCTGGAAATATTAATTAGAACCATTAGATAAGACAATGAAAAATAAAACAAAGAAGAAGAAGTAAAGATGAAGTTAAACTATCATTATTTGTTAATGATATGATACTTTACTTGGAAAATCCAGTAATCTACACCAAGAAAATTTTAATAAGAAAATTTGGTAGTATAACTGGTTACAAAGTCAATATCTGAAAATTAATAGCATTCCACTACACAGGTAAAAATACGTTGCAGGAGAAATGAGAGAAATAATGTCCTTCACAATAGCATCCTAGGACGGGGAGATGGCTCAGTGGAATAAGTGCTTCCTTGGCAAGCTCAAGGTCCTGAGTTCAATCCCTGGTTCCACCAAAAAAAAAAAAAAAAAAAAAAAGAAAAAAAAATAGCATCCCAAAAAAGGAAATATCTAGGAATTAATCTAGCTAAGGATGTACAGTTCTATACATTGAAAATTACGTTACTCTGAAAAAGAGATCCAAGAAAATTTTTTAAAAAATGGAAAGGTATTCCTTGTTCCTGGATAGGAAGAACCAACATTGTGGAAATGGCCATACTCTCAGAACTGTTGTATGGATTTATTCCTGTCAGAAATGGATATTCTACTAGCATTCAATTATTATAGGTGCTTGAATTCAGAAAAATAATCCAACACAGTTCAGCAGTTCACAATAGTAGTGGGTAATCCAAATAACTTTTTGACTAGAGCCATTTACATTTATTATGGTTAAGCCTATAAAATTCCTATATAATTCCCTATAAAAATATCATGAATATACCTCACAGATCTAAAGAAATCATTCCTAAAATTTATTTGGAATCACAAAAGACCTAAATAGGAAAGGCAGTATTGGACAACAAAGACATGACACCAAAATCCCTGACTTGATATTATACTATAAAGCTACTGTGATAAAATCAGCATGAAATTGGTAAAAAAAAAAAAAAAAGACCCAATGATTAATAGAACAGATTACAAGATGCAGATACAACTACAAATACTCAGCTAACTTATCTTTGACAAAGAGAACAAATATGTTCACTGGAAGAAAGATAGTCTCTTTAACAAATGGTATTGGAAAAACTGGCTCTCCGCATGCTGAAAATTAAGGCAAGACCTGGGTTTATCACCATGCACTAAACTAAATTCAAAATGGATTAAAGATATAAGCATTAAAAAAGAAGCACTTAATCTCCCAGAAGAGAAATTAGATGGAAATCTTGAAGACATAAGGGAAAGCAAACAGTTTATGAACAAAAAATTAAACTGCATGGGAAATACTTCAAAGAATCAACAGCAGAGACTTTTGCTTACTGAGAAGTGTTTGTATGTCAAAAGAAAATCACCAATAAAGTGAAGAGACAACTGAAAAATTTGGAAAAAATCTTAACTAATAATCACTCAGACAAAGGTCTTCTATCTGGAATACATAAAGTGCTAAAAAGTATTAGGACCCTATCCATGAAATGCAAATCAAAACAACACTGAGATACCATCTCACTCCAAAAGGAGTAGCTATCATAAAGAAATCAAACAACAAATGTTAGAGAGGCTGTGGGAAAAAGGGAACTGTTCTCTACTGCTGGTGGGAATGTAGACTGGTGCAACCATTATGAAAATCAATGTGGAGACTCCTTATAACACTAGGACTGGAAATCCTATTCAAGCCGGCTATCGCCCTACTGGGAATTTTCCTGGAGGAACTGAAAATCTCATATCGTAGTGATATATGTGTACCTACGTTTATAACAGCACAATTTGTGGCAGCCAAATCTGGAAACAACTAAGATGCCAATCACAGGAGGAATGATTGAAAATATTGTGGCATTTTTATACAATGAAATATTACTCAGCTGTAAACAATGGTAAACTTCAAGCCTTCATATTGAAGTGGATGCTACTTGAAGATATACTCATAAGTGAAATACACCAGTCCCACATATGTAAATATCATATAGTCTGCCTAATATAAGTACTGAAAAGAAGAATTACAAAATGGAAAGGTATAACACAATTAAAAGGAAAGCGAGAACTTGAGGATTGGACAATGAAGAGAGGGCAAGGAGAAAAGCTAGGAAACATGACAGGGGCAAAGCCATACATTCATACGCACAAGGTAGGTAAGGCAATAATCCTGAGAAACATCAGCAGGTTTTTGAAACTATCAGTTAATTGGTGGGATTCTCACCCTAACTAATTATATATGCTACTTGTGAAACAAGCAACTGCACTAAAGTAGCAATGTGTAATAGAAGGGTCATGATTGGGATGCCTGTCATTCTGGTCTGCTAAATATATACCTCTTGTCATGACATACTAATTATTATTATACTGTCTTTCAAATAAAATTTTTTCTATAAAGGGAAATAAATGAAAACAAAAAAAGGCACAAGAAAAAAAGTCACAGGACTTTCCTGCTACAATGCTGTACATGGTTAGATTTCTAAATTTCTGGGTAAATATATATAAGTGTTCATTCCTACTTTTTAATTTTTTTCTTCATATTCCATAAGGACTTAAAGTTTAACATGTCAATACTTGATAGAAGGTACCTGTTCCATTTTATGCCTACGATGTTTGATATTTAGACAGATAATGAGGGTAACCCGAACTAGGTAAGTTGCAAGGTAATAATAAGCTTCTCTTCTGGAGGATTAACAACCTAAGTTTGCAGATAAAAAATTGGAGAAAAGGAAGGGCTGCAAAATCAGCCAACATTTTGGCCCTAGGCTTTCAAGGTCATTGACTCAGGACATAGGAGAATCTATACTGTAACCTCCTGTAATTCAGTTGTGCCCAAGTTTCCTGACCAAGGAGATCATGGAGCCACAGAGGAAGTGATAAATGATGTATAGTGTGCCTAAGGAGTGTCACATGGAGAGAAAACATTCTCACAGGCTTTGACAGAAACCAAACTGGTCAAGCAATGGCCATGACTCATCCACATGGCTGACACTGATGAAGGATCTACAGAGTGAAGTACAGGGTTACAGGATAAACTTTGAGGGGACTTGACTGACCTCATCAGATGCAAAAGTTACATTTTTTCTTATATAGGTCTTGCTTTGTCTTGGTTCTTAACCATCCATCAGAAAAGTATGAAAACAAGGTATGTAAAATAAAACCATAATAATAGGCTGAGCTGTAAATGGCTCTAGTCAAAAAGTTATTTGGATTACCCACTACTATTGTGGACTGCTGGACTGTGTTGGATTATTTTTCTGAATTCAAGCACCTATAATAATTGAATGCCAGTAGAATATCCATCTCTGACAGGAATAAACAAAAAAAGGGGATACAAATGAAGGACCATTTTGTATGTACAGAATAGTTAGGATAGATATGCAGGGACTTTCACTTAATTCAATGAGAAGAAAGATTTGTATTAATAGTGTTTGGACAAGATATTCTGTCTGTTTCTTATACTATGGATAACCACTAAGAAAACAACAGTGTACAATGTATTAATTATTGAAGCTGTCTTATCAGCTTTAAATCTATTTCACTGATATTTTTTCTCAATAAAAAAATAGATGAAAAAAATATACACTAGGGCCCTAAAATTTAAACACCCAATTTGAAAATGGGCACTGTGATGGATACACACTTCTCAGAGGAAGAAATACAAGAAGCAAATAAATATTTGAAATAATGCTCCACATCACTGGGCATTCAAGAAATGCAAATTATAACAGCATGGATATACCATTTTCACCAGAGAGAATGACTGTCATAAA
This sequence comes from Ctenomys sociabilis, assembly GCA_004027165.1. Lineage (NCBI taxonomy): Eukaryota > Metazoa > Chordata > Mammalia > Rodentia > Ctenomyidae > Ctenomys > Ctenomys sociabilis. Next base: position 13,635 of record PVKA01002745.1, read on the forward strand.
GAAATCAACCAACAAGAAAAGTTGGAGAGACTGCAGGGAAAAAGGCACACCTCTTCACTGCTGGTGGAAATGTAGATTGGTGCAACCATTATAGAAATCATCATAGAGATTCCTCAAAAAATTAAGACTGGAAATCCCATTCAATCCAGCTAGTTCTCTCCTGGAAATTTTCCCAGAAAAACTGAAAACATCGTACCACAATGATATATTTGCACCCATGTATATAGCAGCATAATTTGTCATAGTCAAATCTTGGAAGCAATCAAAATGTCCATCACCTGAGGAATGAATGAAAAAGATGTAGTATATTTATGCAATAGAGTATATTACCCAGCTGTAAAGAAAGACAAACTAGAAAACTTCATGAGTAATTGGACTCAACCAGAAGCTATAAGTGAAATGAATCAGACCCAGTTGTGCTCTCCCTAGTGTAAGAATCTGAGAGAAGAAAGAAAGGTGAAAGGCATAACAGACATAGTTAAACAGAAAGAAGTGAATCCTAAGGATTAAACAATGAAGAGGAGAGAAAAGAAAAAGATATGAAAAATGGTAGGGGAAAAACATGAAATTATATATACAGGATAGCTGAGGTAATTGTACAGAAAAGTCTTCATTGGTCTTTTGAAAATAGCAGTTAATGTGTAGAATTTTCACCTTGACTAATTCTGATAGCTAATGCTGATAGCTGTGATATAAACAACTACATAGAGGACAGCAATGTGTAATATCAAAACCATGCTTGAGTACCTGACATCTTGGTCTTCTAAATCTGTACTGGTTCTAATGTCGTATCAATTACTATGATACTCTCTTTATAACAAACTTTTTTTAAAAAGTTAAAAATAAAAAGAGACAAAAACAAAACTTTAAGGTTTCTTGAAAGTAAGTGATAATATCCAACATATATCCAACTTTATGTAACTATATCTGCTAATCTGAGCCACAGATTTGACAATGAAATAGATAATATATGAATCATTATTAATCAGCTATTCTTGGTTTGAAATTCTGTAACATATGTTCCGTTGTATGTTACCCTGTTTCTTTTTTTCTGATTTTTATTCTTTGTTTTTACTCTTCAAAATAAAATAAAAATAAAAACAAAATCACAAAAAAATAGATTAAAAAATAAAGTTAAAAAGGCCAAGAAAAATTAAAGTTTATTGAGAGTAAAAAAAGAAACATAGTAGGTGTAAACAATGGAATGCTATTCATCTGTAAAATAGGATAAATGAGTTATTAATAGGAAAATGGATTGGATTTGAAATAATGTTAAGTGAAATAAGTCTAAAAGAATTCTCAACTGCTCATAGTTATATTTTTAATCGAGAAACCAAAATTATAAATCACTTCACTTCAAAAGCAAAGTAAAATATAGATGGAGGGAAACAAGACACAATAAATTAATGTATTTATTGTGCATAATAAACACATGCTAAATTTTCTTAAATAATCTATTTTGTCACTGACAGGATTATTCTTCAGACAGAATTGGCTTCAAATACCAGCTCTAACCAGGCATGATGGGAGTCGCTAGCCTGTAATCCTAGCATCCAGAAAGATGAGGCAGGAGCATCATCTTGAGTTCAAGGCCAGCCTGATCTACATAAGCGAGTTCAAGGTCAACCTGCACTGGATAATTCAACTTTTTCTCAAAAAGTAAATAAATAGATAAACAAACAAACAAACAAATAAAATCCCCTGGTTCATACTGTGTGGCTAAGGCAGCTGACTGAATCTCTCTGATGTCAACATTTTAAATCATAAATGATGAAAGCATTGTGATGAATTCACCACTAATATAGGATAGAAGAATAGCAACTAAGGAAATAAACTCCTTAATACAATATCCAGTACAGTTGATCAAGTCACCTACACATCCAATCAAAAAGAGATCTTGTTCATTCCATGGTTCCACTAGGGACCTACTCCATGCTTGATACATTAGCTTTGTAAGCAAGGTACACTTCCTTGATTCAATAATCAAATCACTCTCTCCAGCTCTTTGCTATTGTCAGGAACCAAATCAGCATCTTCATGCACAGAAAAGATAAAGAACTCCTCTTCCTTAGTAATGGAGGTGCTGACCTTTTAGTTCTCATGTGCTATGTCCCCAATATCTGAAATTAATTCCAACAGACTGTGTCAGGTAAAATTTCCTTAGCAACTATTGTCAGTCTCCCTGTACAATATCTGCATCCATATAAGAACATTGGAGCCTTGCAGGTACCTCAATGAATAAAGTCTGAAAAGTGGCAATTCTTTCCACTTTACAGGGATTAATATTCCAACTTTCTTGGAGTGTCAGATTGCTACTCACCAGTGCAAATGTTTTAAGCACTCATTTCACCTCTTTTAGAGCAAACTTTACAGTCCCATGCTTACCAAGTCCCCACAATGTCAGCTCCCAACAGAAAGTGCCCAGGAGGATGCAGGGGCTGCAGTGAGTGAGAGGTACCCTACAAGTGACTCAGCAACAAGGGGAATCTGCACCCATACTCTCACTCTGACTTTTCACATGTGAAACAAGAGTACACCCTACACAGTTTAGATTTGAGTCAGTATCCAGGCACCAAGGGCCTGATTCATTTCAAAATTTCACATGTGGATTGTGTTGTCCAGAAGCACACTTGGAAAACTGACTTTTCTGTAAGTCTGCTTTTTCTTAATTACTTTGCAAAGACAAAAATCTTTATTTCATGTTTATCTACTCTTTATGGCCATACGCTAGGTTTAGGGGATAAAATAACCAACCATAGAGATTCCATGCCTGCTCGAATGGAGTTGATGTTCTAGTGATGATGACAGACATGCACACTGAACTGTACAAATGACTACACAATGAAATTCAGATGACTACCACAAAGGAGAAGTCTAGAATGCAATAAGAGGGTGTATCCAGAGACTGACTCAAATTTTAGGGTCAAGAAAAGTCTTCCCTGGAGAAGATACTTAAGAAAAAAGCAGAAGTATGGGTGCAAGTCAGCCAACTAGATGAAGGATGATACCGCTACTACAGGGAAGAGCACTTGCCAAGTTCCTGGGGCAAGGAGGATCATGACACATTTAAGGAACTGAAAAAAAAGGCCAAGACTAAAACCCAAGGCTGAAAGTGGAAGCATGAGATCCAGCATAGCAGGAAGGCAGCAATGCATCCAAATGTCCCCAGTCACTATGAACACACACTTTCAGCACTGTGTGCATGCCTGGAAATCTATCTGATACAGACTCCAATGAAGTCAATGAAATGGTCAGTTGAGTAACTTTTCTTTCTTTTTCTCTTCCTCTTCAAGCTTCTTTTCCTTCTTGATTGTCTTCTTGTTCTTGCTTTCTAAGTATGGGAGGAGAATTACAAAAAATGAATTTCCTAAGAGACTATATGTGTAACACAGCCTCATGTCCTTTGGTCTAGTGAAATGCAGCATGACCTCATGCAAACCAATAAATTTCAAAACTTTTTTCTGCTGCAAAATATGAGTGTTAAAGAGTCTTAAAGCACTTGTAGGAGTAAATGAGGCAGTGAATATAAGTCTACTGGGCAGATACTGGCATTCGTGGTTATTTACCAAATATACCCTCTTTTCTCTCCTGATGAAGCAGGCTACAGAGGTGTACCATCAGCTGGCTAGTCTAACTGCTATAACAAACAAGCCCTGTTCATGGTGGCTTAAACTAGGAAGGATTTTATTCCTAGTTTATGTGATGTCTACAATAAACGTTACTACCTGGTAGCCAGCTCTTGACCACACGGCAACCCCAAAGCCTGTATCTTTCCCTCTGAAACCTTCACAAGGCTATTCTGCATCAGACAGGCAGAAAAAAACACAACATTCAAGAGTATGTGCTATGATTAGATCTAAGCTGTCTCATCTCCCCAGTCTCCTGTGTAGAGGAGGCCATTGGATCTTGGAGGTGCTATAGCTGACTTGTTAGGAAGTCTGGACTTACTGTAGAGGATCACTTCCCATGTGTCCTGGAAGAGTCCCCCAATCCTCTCCTCTGGCTCTGATTTCGGACAACCATTACATGAGCATTTTTCCTCTTCCCAGGTCCTCATGCCTCCTATTTCTTCCATGGAGCCAGCTAACCATGAACAGGGACACCGAACCAAAATGAAACTCTTCTCCTTCAAACTGAGTGTGGGAGACTGTCTCGACAGTGGGAAAGTAACTGAGACCTTCTGTACTGCTGAGGCTTGAAAGTGGAAATGCCAGTTCTCTCACTGATTTCCATCATGTGATCAGATCTAACTGGAGGGAAATGCAGCCTAATAGAGAAGTACTAAAGAAGGACAAACAGGGGTGAGGGACTATCCAGCAGCTTTGGCCACAATACCAAAGTGAAAGAAAGGTCTCTGTTATTAAATCAGCCTGAATATGCCATTTTGTTGACAAGAGCACATCTCTCTCCAAGTCTCTGCCTGGGCTACCAGTGTGGCAATGACAATGAATAAGAAAATATCTTCCACCCAAGCTGGACGTTCCTAAGAGCACAAATCAGCCTGACCGCTCTTTCTCCTTTATCTCCTGCAACCACTCAACCAGCAGTTTTTCTTTATTCCCCTCCTAAAAAGTATGTAAAAATCTTTCCACTGCTCTAGTTACTAAAACTGCCCTTCATCTCTGTCCCCTGAACTAAGTCAACACTTTCTTCATATTGCCTGCACCCAGCAGCTCCCATCCTGCCGATCCCCACATCCTTCTCCACCTTCAGCTCCAGTTCAACCTCCTCAGACATCCTCAGGTCTTCCAAAATCCCAACTCCCTAGTGAAGTCTTCAAATGCAGTGGACACTGACCTGCTTCAAAGCCTGTTCAGCCCATGACAATCTGCTCCGTGAAATCCTTTCACTTATAGCTTAGGGCACCATGGGCCCTGACCCAGCTTTGATTTAGCCTAATTTTTCTCTAAGTTCTGTCCTGTACCTAGTATGACAGTAACACAAAGTTAAATAGGGTTTCTTGACTGTAGAGCTACCAAACTGTGTCTCTCCTCCATGTCACTTTGACTGCTGCTGACTCTATGACAGCATACACAGTTTTAAATTCTGTATCTAAGTATCTCCAACTCCTGGGCACTCTCCCTAAATCTCATTCTTCTGGAGTGTGGTTTAAACACTTTCTATGCCTATAGTTAGTGCCAAGCCACCTAGGAGTGTGTCCCATGGTGTTGCATCCATTCTCTTTACTCTGCCTGAAACTCCTAGCTTGAAGATAATGTTGAAAACTTTGAGTGTTATCCCAGGAGATTCAATAGAAATTACTGTAATACAAGAGGAATTATTCTCATCCTTGATTGAGTAACATAATGCAGTTAATAAGAAGATTAAACCACACAGAAGGCTATGAAATCTACTGTGGAAAGAACTTCCTGAACACAGCATATGGACAATAGAACAGGGAAACCCCAGGGTAGAATTTCCGGTACACTCAGGTTCTCCAAATATGAGATCCACCTTCAGGAGATATCAGCTCTATATCATGAGTACCCTGAGCATTATTTTATTTGAGAAAAAATGAAATAATAAATAGTTCTGGGCCATTTCACCAGGTCTATGTAAGGACACCGCCAAATAATAAACTCTAAAATGATTTGTAAACCCTAGTAAAATTAGTACGGCAAGTAGTTAGATCAAAATAGATTCAGAACAAGACAGCTGTACTATACTGTCAGTGTTGAGCTCAGTACCTGTTAATGTCTGGATATGACCCCAAGGATATGAGTATTCCTTTCCCATGCATATGGGCCTCATAGTTTCCCTGTCCAACAATCAGCTGAAAGCTTATTTGAACCATCTAAAGGGTTTTCAGGCAGCTACCCCTCTACCCTGGAAAAGCAGGCAGGGCCTGTGCTGGATACACAGTGGTCCCTCTGCGCAACACAAGGGCAAAATCATCCACAAGCTCCATGCAAGCTCTACATTTGTTGCCACATGGCATGGGGCAGCAGAGGTAAGGACTAATCACCAACTCAGATGATCCTGGACAAAGATAAGGCCCAATGAGAGAAGCACCAAAACTCTATGACTATTACCCTAACTCCCATGGTCCACTTGATACCCTGGCCTATAGCTTACATCCAGCAGAGACTAGAGTTGATCACATTTCCTTTCTACCAGTGGGAGCAAGAACACAGTATGACATGGACCTTGATCACCCTAGGTCAACCAATAGGAGGGTCTCTCATAAAGGGAAATGGGGAAACCTCAAAGTCCGGTAAGCCTAAAGCTAGGTAGAGAAAGTCATGTCATAGGGCATGCCAAGACTGCAAATACTGGAAGAAATGACCTATTCAAATATTTCCCAGGGAACTTTTATTTGACTCAATCTTTATTGATATTTCTATTTTATTAATATTTTATCTGTCTTTTATCAGACTTTTTTAGGGCTTATATATTTTTCTCCCTGTTTTTTCCTCTTTGGTTTTTGTTTTTTTTTCTCTCTCTTTTTTCATTTCCCCCTCCAGTTTACCTCTCCCATCTTATTTTTTTTTTATTTCCTATATTTTGGTTCGTGTTTATCCTTCTACTTCTTTTATTTGACTGTTCTTTCCTTTCACTGGTCTCTAACACTATTAATTGCATTTTATTTCTCAATAGGATCACACCTTATTATTCTCTCCTCCTCCTTAGTATCCCACTGATTATTTTCTCAATTTTTAGTTTTATCATTCTACTGTTCTTCATGTCTTCTACTTTTGCTAATATAAATAAAAACTTTAGGATACTCTGGAGAGTCAACTTTATAATAATGCTGCTCAAAACATCCCTTTTGCCAGTTGAGATGAAGTCATGAATTCAGTAGATATTTATCGTAGGCTAAAAGTAATATAATAATTAGTTCATTTTAATGTCTGTACTATATTTTAAGTCTCTTTTCTATGGGTAAGGGTGGTACATTATTGCTCGTTAGGATTTCTACATGCTCAGTTTTATTTGACCCTATAGTCAAAGCTGGTTGTACTAGTATAGTAAACATGATGTAGCTATTGACATTAATTGATTTTCTTGGGATGTCAATATCTGAAATGCTTTGGGGTAATTAACAATACCTTGGCAAATTTCTAGAGAACTAAATACTGGGACAAATACACTATATCCTCCCATCCCAGGGAAATAAAGGTTTTTGGATCCTGGGACACAGGAAATATCAATAATTGTCATGCTTATAGCCACAAAAAAGCTAAAAAGTAAGCATTAATTAGAGATATCTCTATATTATGATATCTCTATACAAAGCTTTCCACTGCAATGCATCTGCAAACTTCCACACAAAAACAAAAACAAAAACAAAACAAATGAGAAGACAAGCCAAAAAATATCTGTCAAATCTCCCAAAGATCCATGGGGCATCAAATGGAAAGAAACCAAATTCTACACACAGAAATTATTCAAAATGTGGAAAAAGGGGAACTCTTTTCCCCTGTTGGTGGAATATAGACTAGTACAACCACTATGGAAATCAGTCTGGACATGCCTCCCCCACAAAATAAAATAGGACTAAAAGTCCCATTCCATACAGCTATTGCCCTTATGGGTATTTTTCCAAAGGAAGCACAAATATCATACCACACTGATATTTGTGCGAACATGTGTATAGCAGCAAAATTTATCACAGCCAAATCTTGGAAACAACCAAAATGCCCATTCACCTCAGGAATGGATTAGGGGAAACAACAAAATAGGTCTGTTTGGCATTTGGCAAGTTCACAGATGATATATACAAATAGATATAATGAATAACATAATCAGTGAGGACTGAGAAGAGAGCTTGGCAGTCTAAGTGCCTGCCTAGCAAGCACAAGTTTCCAAGTTCAATCCCCAGTACTGCATGCTGTGCTGGCCCTAAACTCAGTTAAGTGTAGTGGTTTACACCTGTAATCCTAGTGCTGGGGAGATTGAGATAGGAGGATCAATAGGAGTCTGAAGAATATAGTCAAACACTGTATCAAGACAGCAAAAACAAACTAATAGCAGCACAACCCAACTATCAATGAGTGTATGAAAGTCACTAATAAAAATACGGAAGAGCTAAATAAAACAATACAAACATGATCTACCAGAGAAGTCTTTAAAAGACCTTTTCATACTTGAAACCAATCTAAAGATTGTAGGTACTTAAATTCAGCAAAATAGCCCAATATACTCCAATAGACTATAACAGTAGTGAACTACCAGCACAACCGGCAACGGTCTGAAGCATCGACTTGAGCCTTTAACAGCATAGCACATTAACATAGCTTCATTTTCTATAACTCGTGGCCACATTCCTCTAATGGATGGCCAAGACCAAACTAAATGAAGACCTACATAAACAAAAATGCAACCCCTGCTATCTGAGAAGTTCAATCGAAACTCCTCAGATTCACTCTGGAACCATGTACAGCCCCTTGTGGATCCTTTGCCAGTGTCAACCATCTGGATGACTCACGGCCATTGTTTGACCAATTTGCTTGACCACAGAGGTGGTGGGTTATTAGAGGGACTGGCAATGTCAGGAGTTGTTGACTTGAACCTTTTACAGCTCAGCGTATTAGTATGGCTTTAGTTTTTAGCATCATGTTTATACTTTTCTGCTGGATGGTTAGGACCAAGATAAGGTAAGATGTGTATAATAAATGATGTGGCTTTTTTGTCTGGCAGGGTCAGTCAAGTCCCATTAGGATTTACACTGACCATTTTGTACTAAATATAGTTAGGGTAGATATACAGCTACTTTCTATTAATTCAGTGAGAAGAAAAGTTTGCACTATGTTTTGACAAGATATCATGTCTGCATCTTATACTGAGAATGACTACTCTGAAAACAACAGTATGTGATGTATTAATTATTGTAACTGTCCTACTATCCTATTTTTAAACTGTCTCATTGCTATTTCTTTCTCAATAAAATTAATTAAAAATAAATAAAAATAAAAATATGAAAAAATAAAAACATGAATGACTAGTATAGAACAGAACTTGTGTCCATAAAATGATTCCATATAGACATTCACAAGGTTAAAAATTCTATAAAAAAGATGAGCAGCAGAATGGACTAATGTGACAAAAGAATGTCAGAACTAGGACACAAGTTTGCTGTTCATGATCAGTGAGTGAACAATACTATGGGTTATAAATGAATACATCAGCTCCCAGGTGATACAACTAACTCAAATTAGTGAAAAATCAGAAAACAGCAAAAGTAGCATAAAGAACTGTTTATTGAAATAATTGCAGAAAGCTTTCCAAGGGTTGCAGCAGGAAGGAGCTGAGCACAGTAGCCAGCAAAAATAATTCAACATGTGAATAAATGAGGCAAACATAAACCAAAACAGACATAATCAGAAAAGAATCACTCCGTGACACATGATAATCAGACTCCTACAATCCAACATAAGAACAGACTTTTAAAAGCAGTTAAAGCACCAAATCACTTATAAACAAAATGTCATTAGAATTACAGCAGACTTTTCAGTATAAACTTTAAATGTCAAATAAGATTGGAGTAAACTTTTTAAAGCCATAAAACAAAACAGTTTCTAAACCAGGGTGATATATGCTGCAAACATTATTTTCAAAACTGATGAAGACATAAGAAATTTTCATGATAAAGAGCACCTATAGAAATTCATGACCAGAGAACCAGCCTGCAGAAAATTACTAAAGGATGTACTAGAAAGATGAAATGAAGCTAACACTGACAAAAGATCTAATAGAATGAATACACCAGATACAGTGAACATTTAAGTAAAAGATGAAAAGATAGGCAATCAGTAACAAGAGAATAAAGCAATGACTAGGAGACAAAATCTACTGGTAATAACTCTCATTATAAATGGTTTTTATTTCCCCAGTCACAAGGCATGGACTGAAAAAAATGGATCAAGAAAAAGAAAAAACCAAAATCAATCAGTCAACTGATTAAAATCCAATTATATTCTGTGTGCAAAGAACACAATAAAATAACACATAAAACCTGAAAGTGTACAATAAAGAGATGGAAAAAAATAATATCATATAATAGCAACAAAAACCTATACAGGATATCTTATATTAAGAATAATTGTACTTTAAGCCAAAATTAATTAAAAGAAGTAAAAAATATTACTCTTTAAAGTAAAAAAGAGGAGTGTTAGGACTGGGTATGGGGGTGCATGCATGTAATCCCAGTACTCAGTAGCTGGTGCAGGAGGACTACTGTGAGTTTGAAGCCAGCCATCTACAAAGTGGTTTCAAGGCCAACTCGACTTGCATAGCAAAACCCTGTCCCAAAAATAAATAAATCGACCCCTCCAGATCCATGCCTGCTGCATGAGTGAGACATTCATCCATGCTCTCGGGATCCCTCCACCCCTCTGGATCCAGCCCAGGACCTTCTGCCACAATCTCTGGGCCCTTCCATCCCTCCAAGTCCAACCCAAGCCAAGGCCCTACAAGTGTGTAGTAGAGTTTCCCCACTCCCATGTACCTGCTTGTCCCCTGTAGACAAAGCCCAGGCCTGGCATACAGGCCTGGGTAAAACTCTGCAGCTGAAGTTGTTGTAGAGAATAGGGCCCAGAACCACCCAGCTAATCCAGGAGCAGAACATCTTGCCAGAGGAGCACAACAGGTTCACTTCCCAGGGCTGCAGCAGGAAGGAGCTGAGCACAGTAGCCCCAACAGAGCCAGGCACAACTGGATGAATTCAAACTTTGCAGATCTGCATCTGAATATCTGTAGGTGCTAAGGTTATAACTGCACAAAAGCTTTACAGCAAAGGCCAGAGGACAGTGCTATACAAAATGACAAAGAGGAGGAGCAAAATGCAATCTTAGACCCCAAGCCCACTCAGAACAAGTGCAGAGGGCTAGCAAAGAAGAAATTGGGAATCACACAGCTGAAATGTCTGAAAGATTAGCAGAAAGGTATAGAGGAAATCAGATCAGAAATAACCACTGAAATAAAAAAAAATAAATTTCTCAATTAATAGCATGTGAAGTAAAGAATCAAATGCAAAAACATATAGAGGAAATCAGAAATAATCTCCAGAGTAAAAGAATTAATAACCACTTGTAAAGAAGACAAAGACACTGATAAAAAAAAAAAAAATAGAGGAAATTAGAAAAAGGACCGCTTCCTTGAATGAGCAATACAGGAAAGAAATAGATTTCATGAAGCAGAGTCAAAGAAATATAGAGGAACTTAGAATCTCAATCACAAGCTTGCAAAACCATTTGAAAAAAGTGAAGATAAAGAGTTTCAGATCTTGAAGACACCATCATAGCTAGTGAAAAGGTAAATAATCTCTTAAAAACAACTAGGATGCAAGAAAAAATAATTCATCACTTGCAAAATGATACAAAGATGAATAGTGTGAGACTAAAAGGAATAAATGAAAAAGAGTCAGTACAAATGATATAAAAAGAATATGGGCGGAAGTAATAGCAGAAAAATTCCCAAATATGAGGAAACAATTTGACATTCAGTTCTGAAGCATACAGAACTCCAAATAACTTCAACCCAATTAAAAACACACTGAGACATATAATAGTCAAGATATGATATTATATGAATATTATATGACATAGCCCATATCCCATATTCCAAAAAGATAGGTCAAGTAGACAAAAAATTAGCAAAGAAATAGCAGAACATAACTAGAGCTTGGAACAAACGGACTTGGTGGACATATACAGAATATTCCACCCAACTGCAACTGAATGTACATTTTTTTCAGCTGTACATGGGTTGTTTTCTACAATAGACCACATTCTGGTCCATAGGTCATGCTTAAGTATATACAAGAAAATAGAAATTATCCCACACATGTTATCTGACCACAATGCAATAAAACTGGAAATAAATGACAAAAGAAACCAGAAAAAAAAGTCTAAATGCATAGAAATTAAACAACACCCTACTCAGCAACAAACAGGGCACAGATGAAAGTAAACAACAAACATTTACAATTCAATGAAAAGTTAAGCACAATTTATCAGAAATTACGGGATGTGATGAAAGCAGTTCTCAGAGGGAAATTTATAGCTGAGAACTCATACATTAGTAAAACAGAATGGGAACAAATAATCACTCTAATGTTGCACCTCGAACATCTAGAAAAGGAAGAGCAAAACAAACCCAGAGCCCAAAGATGGGAAGAAATCAAATATTAGAACAGAAATTAATTCAATCGAATTGAAGAAAACAGTTCAAAAAATTAACAAATCAAAAAGCTATTTCCTTGAAAGACTAAATAAAATTAATAAGCCTGTAGGTATCCACCTCGTCAAAAAGAGGAAAGAACAAAATTCAAATACAAGCAATAAGAAATTAAAAGGATATGATTACCACAGACCTAGTGGAAACTCAGAACATTATCAATAGTTACTTTGAGAATCTACTCTCACAGAATAGAAGACACAAAAGAAATGGGCAGATTCCTGGAAAGGTATAAATTACCAAAACTGAATCAAGAAGATATAATGATTCTCAATAACCCAATAACAGCCAATGAAATATAAAATGTAATAAAAAAAAAAAAACCTACCAACAAAGAAAAGTCCAAGTCCTGATGGATTCACAGCTGAATTCTACAAGAAATTTGCAGAAGATATAATCCCTATCCTCTTCAGACTCTTCAAGGATATTGAAAAGGAAGCAATCCCCCCAAAATTATTCCTGGATGCAAGTATTATATTGATACCAAAACCAGGGAAAAATGCAACTAAAAAAGAGACCTACAGGCAAATTTCCCTCATGAACATTGACGCTAAAATCATAGGAAATAATTTAATGAGTAGAAAGATTTGTACTAGTAGTGATCAGAAAGGATATCCTGTATGCTTTTTGCATTATGGATAACCACTAGGAAGATAACAATGTACAATGCATTAATTATTGAAACTCTCCTATTAGTTTTGATCAGCTCTGATACTGTCTCACTGCTATTTGTTTCTCAATAAAATTAAAAAATAAATAAAATCCTAGCAAATACAATACAGCAAATCATCAAGAAGATCATACACCAGGCAGGGAAGATGGCTGAGTGGAATAAGTGCTTCCCTGGCAAGCGCAAGGGCCTGAGTTTAATCCCTAGTCCCACCAAAATAAATAAATAAATAAATAAATAAATATTAAAAAAAAAAAAAG
>PVKA01002745.1:26841-113810 GCA_004027165.1 Ctenomys sociabilis
AAAAAAAAAAAAAAAAAAAAAAAAAAAAAAAAAAAAAAAAAAAAAAAAAAAAAAAAAAAAAAAAAAAAAAAAAAAAAAAAAAAAAAAAAAAAAAAAAAAAAAAAAAAAAAAAAAAAAAAAAAAAAAAAAAAAGAAGAAGAAGAAGATCATACACCATAATCAGGTAGGATTCATCTCAAGAATGCAAGGATGGTTTAATCTTCACAAATGTACAAGTGTAATACACTCTATCAATACAGCAAAAACTAAAAACCACACGATCATCTCAATAGATGCAGAAAACTCAAGTTCAAAACTCATTAATATTCTAAGTACTATAGAAAATTGGAACACATGGCCCCTTATTTCAATCTGATAAAAGCCATTTAGGATAAACCAATGACTAACATAATTCTAAGTGGGGTAAACTGAAACATTTTGCTCTCATATCTATTACAAGACAAGGATTTCCTCTATCACCACACCTATTCAACACAATTCTGGAATCATTAGCAAGATCCATTAGACAAGAGAGAGAAATAAAAGAAGTAAGAATAGGTAAAGAAGTTAAATTATTATTTGTAGATGACATGATACTTTACTTGGAAGACCCAAAAAAACTCCATCAAGAACCTACTAGAATTGATACATACACAAATTCAGTAGCATAGCAGGATATAAGTCAATACCCAAAAGTCAATACCATTACTCTACACAGGTTACAAACACTCTGTGGGGCCAAGGAGATGGCTTGGTAGAATAATTGCTTCCCTTGCAAGAGAAGGGGCCCGAGTTCAATCACCTGTTGAAAAAAAAAATCTATGTTCACTAAGAGGGAAATTAAAAAACAAAAAATAGATGAAAAAGATGCGGTATTTTTATACAATGGAGTTTTACTCAGCCATAAAGAATGATAAACTCGAAGCCTTCATATATAAGTGGATGTCACTTGAAAATATACTCATAATTAAAATAAACCAGACCCACGTGTGTAAATATCATATAATCTGCCTACTATAAGAACTCAAAAGAAGAAATACAAATAGAAAGGTATAACACAATTAAAAAGAAAGCAAAACCTTGAGGACTAGAGAGTGAAGAATGGGCAAGGAAAAAAGTTAGGAAAGATGACAGGGACAAAGTTAAACATTTATATCTGTAATATGGGTAAGACAATGATCCTGAGAATCTTCAGCAAGTTTTCAAAACTAGCAGCTAATTGGTAGGATTCCCATGCTGACTAACTATATATTCTGATATCTGTGAATTAAGTAACTACAGTGAATATAGCAGTGTGTAATGGTAGGATCATACTTGGAAAGCCTGTCATTCTGATCTTCTAAATACGTGCTACTGATCATGACATACCAGTTACTGCCATACTGTTTCTCAAGTAAAAGTTTGTTTAAAATTGGAATAAATGAAAACAAGAGACAACAACAACAACAACAAAAAAAAAAAATCACAGGACTGTCCTGCTACAATGCTGTATATTGTTAGATTTCTAAATTTCTGTGTGAAAACATGTAATAGTTTATTCCTATTTTTTAAATGTATTTTTATTTTTTGAATTTTTCTTCATACTCTGTAGGGACTTAAAAGTTAACATACCAATATTCAATGGAAAATATCTGCTCCATGTTATGCCTAAGATGTCTGATATTCAGATAGTGAAGCTAAGCTCAGCTGCCTATGTTGTACAACAATAATAATAAGCTTCACTTCTGAAGGGTTAACAACTTAAGTTTTCAGTCCAAAAGTTAGAGAAAAAGAAGGGCTACAAGGACAGCCAACATTTTGGCCCTAGCCTTTCAAGGTCAATGAAGACTCAGGACATAGGTGAACTTGTATTATAATATCATGTAACTCAGTTCTGTCTCAAATTTTCACATCACGGAGATTATGGAGACACAGGAAAGTGATCGATGGTATAGAGTGTGCTTACAGAGAGTTACATGGAGAGAAAACATTTTCTCAGGTTTTCAAAGACAGCAAATTGGTCAAACAATGACCATAACTCATCCACATGGCTGACACTGACAAAGATCTACAAACCAATACAGGGTTTCAGGGTAAATCCTGAAGAGATTTGACTGGTCTTGTCATATACAAAAGCTACATTTCTTGTTATATATGTCTTGCTTTATATTGGGCCTAACCATCCAGCAGAAAAGTATAAAGATGAAGTACAAAAGGTAAAGTCATACTAATATGCTGAGCTGTAAAAGGCTCAAGTCAACAACTTCTGACATTGCAAGTCTTGCAGAAAACCCGCTACTATTATGGACTACTGGACTATATTGAAATATTTTGCTGAGTTCACGCACCTATAATATTTAAATGACAATGGAATAACCTTCTCTGAGAAAACTAAACAAAAAAGGGGATACAAATGAGCAACCATTTTCTACCTATGTAGTCTAAATATGTATTAGCTATACAGATCCATTCTCTTAATTCAATGAATAGAAAGATTTGTTCTAATAGAGTTTGTGCATATCATGTCTTCATCTTGTACAATAAGTAACCACTAAGACAACAATATGAAGTATATTAATTATTGAAACTATCCTACTAATCAATTTTGAAAATGTATCATTGATATTTGTTTGTCAGTAAAATTATTTAAATAAAAACAAATAGAGTTCAGGCACCTATAATGGTTTAATGACAATGAAGAGCCCATCTTTGACAGATAAAGACAAAAAAAGGGGATACAAAGGAAGAACCATGATGTGTTTGTATAAAAGGTAGTTAGGATAAATATGCAGTACTTGTGCCTAATTCTATGAGAAGTAAGATTAGCAGTAATAGAAGTTGGACAAGATACTATGTCGGCTTCTAGTACTATGGACAACCACTAGGAAGATAACAAGATAGAAAATATTAATTATTGAAACTATGCTATAATTCAGCTTTAAAAAATAAGTTAAGTATACAGCTACATTCTCTTAATTCATTGATTAGAGACAACTGCTCTAATAGTGTCTGTAAGTAGAATGTCGTGTATGCACCTTGTATGGCAACAAACCATTACAGAAACAATTTGCAATGTATAAATTATTGAATTTGTCCTGTTAATTTGATTTGAAACTGTCTCATTGCTATTTATTCTTCAATAAAAAATAAACTTATTTCAGAAATAAAAAAACAAATATCAATGAGACAGTTTCATATAATAAATAAATCAAGGTTGCTGCATATTGGTTAAAGGAATAATACAAAGGAGATAACAATTATTAACATATGTGCACTAAACAGTGTCATACTCAATGTTATATAACAAGTAACAACGGACATAAAAAATAAGATAAATATCAGCATACTCATCCTAGGGATCTCAATTCCCAAACATCACAAATAAATCAAGTAAACGAAAATCAGCAAAAAATATAAGTTAAATAAAAACCTTTGAACAAATGGACTTAATAGTTATCTATACACTATTTCACCCAACAAATATAGTACACATGCTCCTCAGAAGCACATGGAACTTTCTTCACTTACATCACATACTAGCCAATAAAGCTGTGTAAGTAATTGATAAAAAAATTGAAATTATATCATGCATATTATCAGATCATAGCACAATGAAACTGGAAGTCAATGCAAAAGAAATTATGCAAGCCACTGAAAAAATTGATACATTATTACATAAACAGTGAGTTACAGTAGAAATCAAAGAAGAGGACCAGCCAAATAGCTCAGCAAATTAGAGGGTTCAATACCCAGGCTTGCCATGCCAGGCCCACCCCTGGGGTAAATTGAGACTTGGCGTGCTGACATGTGCCTATTATCCCAGCTCTAGGGAGGTTATAAACAGGAGAATCACTACAAGTCTGATCTAAAAGTGAGTCCCTGAACACCTTGTAGACGCTTCCCTCAAATACAGAAAAAATAAAAAGAAATCAAGGAAGAAAAAGGACTCTTTCTAAAACTAAAGCATAGTGCCAATACAATATGCTAGAATTTATGGGGCATAATGAAAGCAGACCTAAGAACGATGTTTAAAGCTGTCAATACCAACATCACAAAATCTGAACAAACCCAAATAAGTAACTCAGTCATGCACCGCAAGAACCTAATAATAACAACAACAATAATAATAATCACAACCCAAACCCAAAGCTAGTAGAAAGAAGGAAATTATAAAGACCAGAGAAGTGGCCAACAAAATTGAGACCAAACAAAATAAAACCAAACACTGTAAAGAATCAGTGGATTAAAGAGTTCATTTTTCAAAATAGTAAATGTAGCCAATTTAAACAGAAAGATGAGAGATTCAAATTAATGCTATTAAAAGCAATAAATTACATCACAATGAGCACTATAGAAATCCAGATAATTACTGTCAGCTACTTCACAAACCTGTGCGCAAATGAATTAACGAATTGGGCAGAAATTTTGTTAAATGGAAATATTCCATGATACATACAAATTGCCAAGAGTGAACCAAGAATATTTAAAATCCCTAGACAAACCAACAATAAGCAATGAAACTGAAGCACTAATAAAATTGTACCAATATAAAAGGACAGCTCCTAATGAATTTATTATTAAACTCTACAAAAACTCCATAAAGTATTTAACACCAATACTCCTCAAGATCTTTAATGAAATTTAATGGGAAGAAGACCACCCCCGATTCATTCCTGGAAAGTAGCATTTTTAAAATCCAAAACCAAACAGGGATTCGAACAAAAACAAACAAAAAACCTATAGAATATATTTAATGAATATAGAATCAAAAATATTCAACAAGACACTGGCAAAGAATAAAAAAAATCTTTGAAAAGATCGTATACCATGGCAAAGTAGGCTCCACCTCAGGGATGGAAGGATGTTTCAATACATACAAATCAATAAATATAATATATCCTATAGACAGAAGTAAAGACAAAAAATCACTTGATCATCTCAAGAGATTCCAAAAAAAGCCTTTGGCACAATCTAACATCCTTTCACGATTAAAATGAACACTGAAGAAAATAGGTACAGGATTGTATTTCAATCTCATACAAGCCATTTGTGACAAACCTACTACCAACATCATAAAAAATGGAGAAAAGCTACAAGCTCTTCCTTCAATATCAGGACAAAAATAGGGATACCCACTAACACTGTTCTTTTTCAACATAATACTAAAAACATTAGCAAAAGCAGTCAAGAAAAAAAAAAACGAAAGAGCTATGTACAGGAAGGGAAAATTCAAATCACCATTATTTACAGACAACATGACCCACTACATAGAAGACCAAAACAGTCCCTGAAACAATTCTTCCAGAATTAATAACCAAATTCAGTATTATAGAAGGTTATAGTATTGGCTAGGGAAACAGCTTTTCAGTCTAAGTGCCTGACTGGAAAGCCCAAGGACCCAGGTTCGATGCCCAGTACCACATGCCTTGCCAATCCCAGAACCCCAGGCACGCCATGCCGCCCACTGAAACTGGCTATGGTGGTACATACCTGTAACCCCAACTCTGGGGAGATTGAGACAGGAGAATCACTATGAATCTGATCTGTGTAGCAAGACCCTGTACCAAATAAATAAATAAATGAATAAATAAATAAATAAATAAATATTTTTAAATAAAGGATACAATATTAACAAATAAATATCAATACCATCTCTGTACACTAGTAAATAACCTACTAAGAAAGAAATTAGGAGAAAAAGTACCACTCATAATAGCAGCAAGAAAAATTACATTGAAAGAAATCTACTTAAGGAACTGAAAAACCTCTATGATGAAAACTACAGTACATTGAAAAAGGAAATCAAAATGGACATACTTCAAAATTGATTTGCAGAGTTTTATGCAAACCCAATCAAAATATTAACAGCATTTTTATTTCATAGACCTGAAAAAAATAATTCCAAAATTCATATAGTATGAGAGGAGACCCAGAATACTAAAAGCAAACCTGAATAATAAGAGAAAAACATGAAGCATCACAATTCTAGACTTGAAGTTATGTTACAAAGCTACAGTAATGAACACAGCGTGGTACTGGCTCCAAAACATGCATGCTAATCAATGGAACAGAGTAGCAGATTCAAAAACAAATTAAAAATATATGATGTTTGATAAAAAGGGAAAATATGCACTAGAAAAAAAAGCCTCTTTAACAAATGGTGTTGGAAAAATTAGCTATCAAAATGCCAAAGGTTGACTTTAGATCCAATGGTTCACCATGTACTAAACTAAAATCCAAATAAGTAAAAGAACTAAATGTTAAAACAGAAACAACCTGCTGGAAGACAAAAATGTAAAACCCTTAAAGATATACACCTAGGCAAGAATTTTCAGAAAAGGACTCCCATTACACAGGAAATAGTACTCAGAATCAATAAATGGGATGATAGCAAATTCCAAATCTTCTGCACAGCAAAGGAAAAAAGCCAACAGAAAGAAAAGAAAACCTAAAGAATAGAAAAAATTTTGCCAAATCTTTCTCAGACAGAGAACTAATATCTAGAATATATAAAGAACTTTAAGGCCATCCAAAACAAGTGACTCAATTCAAAAAATTGGTGAATGAAATGAATGTACACTTCTCAGAAGAAGCACAAATGGCCATTAATACATGAAGAAATGCCCAGCACTTCCGCCCATTAGAGAACTACATATTAAAACATGAAATTCCACCTTAAAGAAATCAAACATTAGCAAATGTTGGTGAAACTGTAGGAAAGAAAAAAGAAACCTGTCTATTGTTGGTGGCAGTGTAAACCACTGTGAAAAGTACTATGAAGTCCACCCAAAAAGAAGCTAGAATTAGAAATTCTGCCCTCTGTCAAGTATCTTCCTGGAAGTGTTAAACACACCCAACTACATTGAAGCCTACAGGCCTCTCTTCCCAGTAACACAATACACAATAGCTGAATCTCAGAAGCAGCCTATGTGCCCACCAGCCTATGAATGAATGAATGAATGAATGAATGAATGAATGAATGAATGAATGAATGAATGAATGAATGAAGAACTTATGATATTTATACACAATGGAGGGCTAAAGATTTTTTTAAAAAGATAAATTTGAGACATTTGTAGGAAAATGGATGCACCTTGAGACCATGATGTAAAGTGAAATAAATCAGACACACATGTTGTATAATTTCTTGAGAAACACAAATTATAAATGATTAATAATAGGAAGAGGGAGCTAGATCTTTCTTAAATGGGAAGAGGATTAAGAAAAGAGTAGAGAGGGAAGAAGAGGAGGAAAATAGGGTGTAGATACAATTCAGGAGTGCTACACCATGCAACAAGTGTATATAAGAAAGTCCAACATGATGCACTGCAAACATGTACTAAGAAAAAGAAATAAATCCAACCAACAAGAATCCTCATCTAAAAATTTAAGTGTGGTCAGGCAGAATAAAGGGACTAATACCACACATAGTGGTTTGGAAGTTACCTGGAGATAAATAATGGGTGACATAGGAAAGATTTCAGACTGTCAGAGCTGCCCAAATGCTGCCTGGGGTGGGGAGGGAGGCATGCCTTGAACTCCAGGAGGCTGGAGATGCTTCTGCAAGAGCTCAGAGCCCACATATGTAGACTCCTCACATAAGCAAGGCTGTGACTGATAGGCTTCTGAACTTACTTCCCATTCTAAATTCCAATTGTCTACTGCTCCTAACTGAACCTCTATTGTTGTACATGTTGATCAGATTAAAAATATCAACTATGACATTAAAAATTAATGTCATAATTAATATTTTAGGAATTGTTTTTTATCATAAACATTTATTTATTTCTAATAAAATTATAGTTTCTGTGATCTTGGTAATAAAGTAAAAACTGAGAGTGTATAATAGTTATATACAACCATTGTTCAACTTTCTAGACACTATAAAATGAAAATTTATTGATTATTTCTTGTTTTATTTTTTTATTTTATTGAAGTACAAATATCAGTGCGACAGTTTTAAGACACCTTAACCAGATGGATTTGACAAATTAATACACTGCAAACTGTTTTCATAATGTTTTGGTATCATACATGGTACATATATGATATTATACTTGCAGATATTATTATAGCATATGGCTCTTATCAGTGATGTAGCTGTTTACGTATCTTATTTTTATACCTGAATTATATCAAAGATTCAATAATTAATACTTTCTACCTTGTTATTTTCCTAGTGGTTGTCCATAGTACTAGAAGCTGACATAATATCCTGTCCAACCACCATTAGTGCAAATCTTACCTCTCATAGAATTATGTAGAAGCACAGCATATCTATCCCAACTGTACTGTCCATATACACACATCATGATTCTTTCTGTACCCCTTCCTTTGTCTACACCTGTCAAAGATGGGCACTCCATTGTCATTCAACCAATTTAGGTGCCTGAACTCGATGACACAATCCAACCCAGTCCAGCACTCCACAACAATAGTGAGTTATCTGAAGAAGTTGTCGACCATAGCCATTTACAGATCAACTTATTATTATGGCCCCGCGTTGTATACCTCATTTTTATACTTTTCTGCTGGATGGTTAAGACCTAGATAGATCAAGACCTATATATGCCTGGCATGGTGGCGCATGCCTGTAATTCCAGCACTTGGGAGGCTGAGGCAGGAGGATTCTTGTGAGTTCAAGACCAGTCTGAGCTACAAAGTGAGCTTAAGGCCAGCCTGAACTGCATAATGAGACCCTGTCTCAAAAAGACAAACAACAACAACAACAAAACAAACAAACAAACAAACAAAAAAAAGACCTATATACCAACACATGTAGTTTTTGTTTCTGATGAGGTCACTGAAGTTCCCTCAGGGTTTATCTTGTAATCCTGTACCTTATTCTGTAGATCCTTTGTCTGTGTCATCCAGACAAAGGATCTGGATGACTCATGGCCAATGCTTGACCAGTTTGCTCTCTGTGAGAGCCTGAGAGAAAGCCTTCTCTCCATGTGACTCTCCCCAAGCACACTATAGAACTTCAATCTCCCTAGCCTTTCAAGTTCAGTGAAGACTCAGGACATAGGAGAACCTGTACTATAACATCATGAAACTCAGTTGGGCCCCAAATTTTCTGAACAAGGAGATTATGGAGCCACAGAGGAAAGAGATCAAAGATCTAGGCATTGTTTTAGTTCATTCAGTATTGCTATAATGTAGTTCTTTATTTGACTCTTTCTTTTTAAACTGGGAATTGAACTCAAGCCCTTGCACTTGCCAAGAAAGCATTTATTCTCCTGATCCATATGCCCGGCCCCAACATAGCTCTTTAATCTTGGGAAAATTATAAAGTGTGGAGGTTTATTCGACTCAAGACCTTGCACCTGGAAGTCTCTAAACAGCATGGTGCTTAGATCTTTGTAACCAGTCCCTGGCTGCATTGCATTGTAGTGGAGCAACAAATGGAACAGAAACTGGCTGTGTGCAGAGGGAGAGACCCCTTGGCAGTAAAGGAAGCAAGAGGCTTTCAGGGGCCAGGCTCATTAATTTTGTTAGTTTTCTTTTTTAATCTAAAGAGAATACAAAATTGTTTTTAAAAAATCTTTAGAATGGTACGGAACTTCACCAAACAAATCAAATCAATAACAATTCAACAGTGGTTGCTATATTGCATAATGGTGTCTTCAAATTAATTGTTCAGATTGCCAGATACATGCATGCAAAACTGGAGGAAAAGTTATAAGAAATTACAAAGGACAGAAGAAAAAGAAGAAAATTAGCATCTGTTGCTCTTCAGATCAATGGAAAATAGCAGTACAGTTACTCAACCCATCCTGCAAATGTATATAAATACATCTTTCTTCCCCTTCCCTTTTGCAAGAAATAACTAGGGTCCCACAAGAATCACACGAATCTTTGTGAAGAGCCATGCCATCAATGTTCTGGTCACCTTCCACTGGGCTCTACTTGATAAGGGTCACAGCGGTTTCTGACATCTGAAACAAGGGACTGTTCTTCTACAGCATAAACTTTTAGGAAACATGCTCAAGTCAAATCTAAACAATAGCAGAAGTGTTCCTCTTTGGCTAGACTAGGATTACCCTGAAGGCAGAAATGGGATTCACTGAAGTTGCCTGGGACAGTTTCTGATGCACAGTCAACCTCCAGCAACTACTGGTAGAATGAATGAATGTGTGGATGAGGAATACTGTTTATTTGAATAAAATGACACCCTACAGGTTGGGAGCTATGGTGATGTCTTTGAGTTTGAGCTAAGACAAGTACTTTCATGGTGGCCTTAGAGGTTATGGTACTAGTCTGAACCCATAGCCTCTCTCCACCTTGGAGTCTTCGAACTCCTAAGAGTCTTCTTTTCAGTTAAAAAAAATAAATAAATAAAACTCTGGAACTTTTCCAGATAACAATGTGGCCAGGATTCAAACAAACCCCAATGTCTGTGCCCTTGACTGGGAAGTTATGAATTTCGTGTAGGCACTCTATCTCTTATAGCCTATTAGAACCCTGAAAATTGGATAGTATTTCACATGTCATCTCACTCTGTCTCCACACGAAGCCTGCATGTTAAGTCAGAGGGTCTTGCCCTTACAAAGAGGCACAGTACTCTGAGAGGTCTTGTGATCTGCCCTACTTTGGTGGCACTACCTGCCCACTCAACACAGGCTTCCTCCATTTAGAGTTCATGGTGTTTCCCAGATGAATCTCCTCTGATGGGACTCATCTATGACAGACAGCTTGGGATGGAGACCTAGCCCAGCCACTAGCATCCCTTGATGTCAGTCAGGTAGGAGAGGCAAGGAAATGCCCAGACAGCCTTCTGATCCCTTAAGACACACTGAGTTTAATAAGTCTATGTCAGTTGACCTCAGAGAAGCCCCCCAGTATCAAACTGCTCCCAGCCACCACAATTGCTGGCCACCATCTTCTCCCAGTCCAATGTTCTTACTCCTTCTTATTACATAGCAAAACATAAGGGAACCTCCCAGATCCTCTATTCTAGACCTCATTTTTTCTAGTGTTAACAACTTAATACATATCCACATTTTTTTCTATAGGGATAGACAAGACCCAGATGGTAGTCAAGCTTCCAGGGTAGGAAATGCACATTCCTCCACGTAAATATTTCTCTAAGCTTTCTCCAGGCTATGCATTACTGTGCCAAGACCTCAGAAAGGCTTTTGGTCTACAGATCAGCACACCTGATAGGCTGGTAATAAATTATGGGAGAGCTTCTTTAAAAGACAACGCCAGAGCAGTATATTCCAAGGTCCTTGTGCTACGTGACCTAAAGCTGCCCTATGGAGGTCAAGAACAGAGGCCAGGGCCAAGCTCAGTGGTGTTCACTCCACTGGACAACTCATCTCAGAGAAACAGGAACTTAGAAGAAATAAGTGCAATTATTTAGCTAATAGTCAAGGTTTTTTACAAAGGGAAGCATTAAGAATGACTCAAAGTCAGGAAAGCAAGCAGTGGACAAACAATGATAAACCTATTTCATAATGCTTATCATTTATTGAATGCTATCAGTGGGTCAGTTACCATGGCAAGTTTGCTTCACATAGCATTGCATTCTACCCATAATCATTCTCAAGAAATTTATTATTGTATTTGACAACTGCAGAAACTGAGGGAGATGCTGTACAACTTGCCTAGGTTCCCTCAGTAGACAACTTATGGGGCAGAAAATTATGCAGCCACTAGAAATGATAATATATGTGACTACTTATTACCTTAAAATATTTATCATATGGTATTAAACAGAACATTGAGCTTCCCATCTGGTGTGAGTGTATTCCCCTTTTAAATAAAAAAGGAGAATCATCTGTTGAACATTAGAATGGCTATGAAGAATCAGAACCACAAAGCAGGAATTCACACATGTACAATAGTTAAAGTCAATAGAATACCCATCCCTGACAAGGCTAAACAAAGAAGGAATGCAAATCAAGGATGATTTTGTGTTTGTATATACAAAATAGTTGGGATAGATACACAGCTACTTTCTCTTAATTCAATGAGAAGAAAGATTTGTACCAATAGTGTTTGGACGGGATATCATGTCTGTATATTGTACTATGAATAACCACTATGAAGACAGCAATATACAATACATTAATTATTGAGACTGTCTTAGTAATTGGTTTTGAAACTATCTCATTGCCATTTGTTTCTCAATAAAATTAATTTTAAAAAACCACAATGCAGAAAAGATAACCATGAGAGTGTAGAGAAATTACAGTGGGAATATGAAATTATGCATCTTTAGAGGAAATCAGCATTTCATATTTCCTCAAATATATAAAAATAGTGTTGACTATGTTGGTGTGTGCTCATAGTCTCAGCTACTCAGGAGGCTGAAACAGGAAGTTTGTGATTTCAAGGTTGTTGTGGACAACCTAAGCAGACAACCCTGTTTCAAAATGGAAAAAAAAAAAATAGATTTGGTCTATAGCTACACTGAAGCATCCTTATTTAGCATGCAGGAGGCCCTACATACAACTTTCGGTAATGAAGGAACAAAAGGTAAGGAAGGGCGGATAGGACACAAAGGAAGGAGGAGAGTAGTGGTGAGGCAGAAGAGAGGATGGAATGGAATCATTTATTAGTATATCATCAATAGAATAGCAAAAGAGGGTATCAAAAAGAAATTCATATGCTCGCATATAAGTACAATTATTCATGATAACTAACATTTGAAAATAACCCAACTATCCATGAACAGATGAATGGCTAAACAAAAAAGATTACTCAGAATAATATCCAATCTTAAAATGATAGGAAATTCTGACACAATGTGGACTAACCTAGCAATTATTATGGTCATTCAAGTATGGCAATCACATGCACAAAGACTGCATATGTCTATTTATATGAGATAGCTAGAATAGACAGACTCACAGAGGCATAAAGCAGAATGGTGGATACCAGCGTTTGGGAATAGCTACACTAGGAAATTGTTGTATAATTGGTACAAGGAAAGAAGGGAGACAAAAAGAAAAAAATGTATTCTTCACAGCATGCAAGAGAAAAGACCCGAAAGGTTGCACACCAGTGAGTTGGTAGTGGTTGACCAGTGGGCCATGGTATAAAATAAATATATCTACTATTTCCTAATCTCAGATTTTTACATTTTGCATAAAGAATATGCACTGCATTTGTAATAGTTTTTAAATATCTAGGAGATGGAGGGAAAGTGGGGAGAAGTGCAACCTGGAATAGGAAAGAAATCTGTATAACCCTACACAGGAAAACAGCATGAGCCACAGCTTCTGCTGGAAGGCTACTCGACCCAGCCCACATCTCAGATGAGGACCCATGCTTAGGGGTTCTGCTCCTAGGAAGGAGACACAAGAACTGAAAATCAGAGAAAGGCATCTTCATCCACATTCAAGAAAGTAGGCAGAAGTTGTAGAGTAAGAACCCAAGTAGCGATACACAAGCCTGGCTGACCTTCTGCGAAAGAAAATCTTGACAGACTTGTCTGAGCTGAGTACAGAGTCCGGAAGCAGCAGCAAGCATGGTGGTGAAGACTTGTGGGTGGGAGAGTCCCATCTCTGGCCCACTGCCAAGTGAGACATAATATTTAAACTTCAGAATTGAAATGAACCTTAGAAAACATTCAACCTAAGAGTTTCATTCCACGTGAGAAACAGAAGTCCATGCAGCTTATGTGGCTTGCTTAGGGTGATCTAGCTCATTCTGTGGAAAGCAAGCCTGGCCTGACAATCCAGCTACCTTTAGGCATGCCTCCCTTATCACCCATCCATCCCTCTTTTCTTCTGTGCAATGATGCTTTCATTCTTTCAGCATTCCTTCACCTTTCCAGGACATCAAATCTATGCCAGGATCTGCAGGAAGCATCTTCCCTCTCTGCTCAGAGTTCTCTGCAGAAGCTATTTGCAAGGTTGTTCAGTGCAGTAGCAGTGTCCCATGCAAGGTGACACTTCACCATGTGTTTGCTTGTCTTAGTCAGCAGGCTGCTGTAGCATTGCTCATTGCAAGACAAACTCACCCTGGGAGAGCCTTGTGGAGGTGTGTTGCTCTCTGTGGGAACCCTGTCTCTGCAGTCAGATTCAGAGCTCAGATTTGCTACACTGGTGTTGACCATCTGTATTTTTGGGGCCTACACAGAGGAGTCACAGAGAGCAACTGTTATCCTGGAGCTAAGCATTACAAGATCTGACAGAAGCACTGCTATATGACAGACCAAGCTGTGCTCACATCATGATCCACTGCTTCCAGCACAAGGTCGTTAGGAGTTATTCAATCTCCCTGTGTTTCAGTTTTCTCTTCTCTCAGACTCACATTACCTACATCACATGTGTACCCTAATTTAGAGACTGCTTCTAAGCCTGAAGAGTCATAGCCATTGAATAAATGCTAACTTTTCCCTCTTTTTTTCCACATCAGCACCCAAGGTTAAGGAGCAGAGATAACAGTCTTTCCTTCCTTCCTTCCTTCCTTCCTTCCTTCCTTCCTTCCTTCCTTCCTTCCTTCTTTCTTTCTTTCTTTCTTTCTTTCTTTCCATTTAGTACAGGGTTTCCAGGGTCTCACTACACAGATCACACTCAGTGTGATCCTACTGTTTTTAACCTTCCAAGCACTGAGATTACAGACGGGCACCACCACCACAGTCTCAATAGCCATGTCAGTGCATCCTGGTGATGGGGCCGGCACCACAGGCCAGGGATCAAAACCCAGTCCCTGCATCTGCCTAAGCAGGCACTTTAATCCACTGAGCTGTCTGGACATTCTAATGATTTTTTTCTTTGTAGTGGCAGTGGGGTACTTATGTCCCTTTCTGTCTCTTGAAATTCATTTTTTTTTAATAATTTTCTTTCATTTTGAAGAGTAAAAACAGGAATAAGAAGAAAAACAAGGTAATGTAACAATATATACATTATGGATTCTCAAAACAAGAATAGCCAGTTAACAATGATTGGCATATTATCTATTTTATGATCAAATCTGTTACTCAGATTAACAGATATAGTTATGCAAAATGCACCATATGATTGAATGAAATATATATTATTTTCTTGAAATTTATTTTTTTTCAAGAAATTTTACCAACTGGATTATCCTGCTCTACTCGAAAGTTTATGACCTTAATCTTAAGCTAGTAAAAATAACAGAGAAGAGGTGCTAGGCTTAGCAAGAATAGAGCATTACGCTAGAGTTGCAGTTGTGTGGGAGACCATTTGCCAGTGTCAGCAAGGCTTTCTGCAAGGCCCTAGATTTGATCCCAAGCAACACACACACACACACACACCACACACACACACTGGAATAATTAACTGAGGTTTCTGCTTCAAAATCTGAATGGATTTTGAAGGCTTTCTGTATATTTCAAGAAGAAAGGCTCTTGACAAGTAAGAGTGAGAGCACAACTGCAGGGTAGGATGGGGACATGCTGCTGGGGAAATCTGGAAGGATCAGCATCTGGCAAGTTGTGCTGAAGTATATGATTCACACAAAATGGGTGAAAGAAAGCTGCTAGAGATAGCCCATGTGTTATGTTACCTTATGTGACAACAGGACATGAGGCCTCTGTGGCCTTCAAGTGAAAGCTTAGGGAATATGGTGTCAGAAATGAAGCTTTCCTATACTGAAAAGGCAGAAGGAGGAAAGGGGTAGTATGGAGCAGATTACTGAGTACAATGAATTCACAAGGCTTTCTTAACAATGTGATACCAGACTGGATTATGAAAACTTGAGGTTGGCCAAGCCTTGGCCAAGCCCTGGCCTTGGTCAGTGACTCATTTGAGGAGTTTCCCTTTCTAGATGGCAAGAGCTTGCTTGAGTTAGGGAAGTGCAGCCTTCCCAAGAAGTGCTCATCTTATGCAACTCAATGCAGAGGGACCCAGAAATAGCCTGAAACCCCTAGCATGCAGAGTTCAAAATATACAAATGGGAACTATCTGTCCTTCTTGGGTAAAGAAATTTATGAGTTTCAGTAAATAAATCGAAGGTCAATAACCCATTTTATTGAAAATATAAGTGAAATAAGACTTTTCTTACTAGTACATTTCATAAGAAGTTTGGATTCTTGTGGCAAATGTGGCAAAATCTCCCCACTGCCCTGGTGGTCAAGCCCAGCACAGACATGACAATGCAGTGTCTCCACATTACTGTCTTCCTCCCTTTCCTGTGCAGCCCATTGGGCTTCTCTTCAGAAACACATCAGTAACCTTCCAGTTCACCATCCCACTAGCTCATCTTGCATCTTTCTCTTGAAGTTGAGATAGATTGCAAATTCAGTGCTAGAAAGGTAAAGGAGCAGTGTCATTAGATTCCTACCATGCGCCTTGTTCTGTTAGATGCTTTATGTACCTGATGTCACTGAATCATCAAATTGACCTCACAAATGAGTCTATTACCCACACTTTCTAAATGAGGAAGCTGAAGCCAAAAAAGACTAATACAAATTGTTCTGCTCCAGAGAAAATGGGGGCAGCAAAACACTCTCACAATTTTTATTTTTGAGGAAGGTTATTTTATTAATTAATTGTATTGAGAAACAAATAGCAATGAGAGAGTTTCAAAACAGGCTAGTAGGAGAGTTACAGTAATTAATACACTGCACATTGTTGTCTTCTTAATGGTTATTCAGAGAACAAGATGCACAAATAATATCCTGTCCAAAAATGATTAATACAAATGCTTCTTCTCTTTGAATTAAGAGAAAGTTGCCATATATTAAGCCTAACTATGTTGCATGTACAGATACAAAACGGTCCTTCACTTGTATCCCTTTTTGTTTAGTTTTGTCAGACATGCGTATTCCATTTCCATTTAAATATTGTAGGTGCATGAATTCAGTAAAATAATCCAATATGGTCCAGTAGTCCATAATAGTAGTGGGTTATCTATAGTCTGGCCATGTCAGAAGTTGTTGACCTGAGTCTTTTACAGCTCAGCATATTAATATGGCTTTACATTTATACCTCATTTTTATACATTTCTGCTGCATAATTAACACTAAGATAAAACAAGACTTATATAACAAGAAATGTAACTTTTGTACCTGACAATGTTAGTGAAATCCCCTCAGGATTTACCCTGAAGCCCTGTACCAAAGTATGTAGATCCTTTGTCAGTGTCAGCCATGTGGATGAGTCACAGCTTCACTAATTTCCTCTGAGTGAAAGTCTGAGAGCATATTTTCTCCCTATGCGACTCTCCTTAGGCACATTGTACATCATAGATCACTTCCCTCTGGGGCCCCATAATCTCCTTGATCACAAAATTTGGGACACAACTGATTTACAGTATATTACAGTACAGGTTTTCTAGTATCCTGGATCCTCACTGACACTGAATTGCTAAAGGCAAGATGCTGGCTGTCCTTGCAGCCCTTCTTTTTACTAATTTTTGGCTTGCAGACTTAAGTTGTTAACCCTCCAAAAAATAAGTTTAATGATATTATTACCCTATAACATAGGCAAGAGAGCTTAAGTTCACTATCTGTCTGAGTATCAAACAACTTAGACAAAATGTGAAACAGGGACCGGGAAGATGTCTCAATAGAATAAGTGCTTCCCTCGCAAGTACAAGGGTCTGAGTTCAATCCCCGGTTCCGCAAAAAAAAAAAAAAAAAAAAATGTGAAACAAGTATTTTCCATCAGTGTTAAACTTTAAATCCCTACAGAATGTGAGGAAAGAAAAAAAACTATATATATATATATATATATATATATATATATTTCCTGTTTGTTAGGCTAGTTACACAGCCACTTTTTCTCAATTCAATGAGAAGAAAGATTTGTACTAATCATGTTTGCCAGATAAGTAATATATCTCCATCTGAGAAGGAGGTGCTGGAGCTTGTTTTCATCTTGGTGGACTCACATTTCCCTGATTCTGCATCACTGGGTTATGCACATTTGAAGAAATCACCAATTTCAGTACTTAAAGGCTGATTTCTGTAACAGCTCAGACAGTGATGTGTGGGAAGCCTGAAGACAGGAAAAAAAAAAAAAATATATATATATATATATTTAAAAACATATACATATATTTATGTATATAAACATACACATTCAAATATATATTCATATATTTAAGTATATATAAACATATATTTAAATATATTTTAAATATATTTATATATTAAATATATTTAAAATATATTTATATATATATTTATATATATTTAAATTTTTCCTCACATTCTGTAGGGATTTATTTTTCATTTTTATTTTATTTTATTGAGAGACAAATATCAAGAGAGAGTTTCAAAGCTGATTAATAGGATATTTTCAATAATTAATATGTTTTACATTGTTATCTTCTTAGTGATTATCCATAGTACAAGAAGCAGACAGGAAAACCTATCCAAACACTATTACTAGTAATCTCTCTTCTCATATAATCAAGTGAAAGTAATTGTATATGTATCCTAACTATTCTGTATATACAAATTCAAAATGGTTCTTTTGTATCCCCTTTTTTGTGTAGTCCTGTCAGAGATAGGTATTCCATTGGCATTTAAATACTATAGGTGCTTGAATTCAGCAAAACAATCCAACACAGTCCAGCAGTCCACAATAGTAGTGGGTTATCCACAGAATTGGTTGACTAGAGACTTTTACAGCTCAGCATATCAATATGGCTTTCCTTTATATACCTTGTTTTTGTATTTCTTACAGTTAAAAAACAAAAAACACACAGCAGCTGGGTTTCAATTCCTGGGCCTGCTGTGTTAGCCCCACCCCTGGGCACACTGAAACAGCAATTGAGACTGGGCGTGGTGAATGCAAGCCTGTAATCCCAGTGCTCAAGAGGCTGAAAACAGGAGAATCACTATGAGTACGATCTATGTAGTGAGACCCTGTAGACACTGTACTAAATGCAAAAAAAAAAAAAAAAAACAGAAAAACTTGAATTCTATAGGTGTAGTGCTGTACCATATGGAGTTCATACTCTCACACCTTCACCTTCTGAGCACTTGAGAACCTTGGGTCTGGTCCTCCGTGCTCCCTGTCCTTTCTCTTTCTCCATATAAATGTGTGATAGTAGTGGTAGCTCACCACTGACTGTGACAAAAGGCACCATGTTGGCACCACACTTGCCTGTCCAGGTCTCTCCTAGCTCCATTTCCCCTTAGCTATGACTTCAAACACAAAGACAGAGATGGCTATGACTGGTTCACATTCAGGGCAATTTTTAATTTTTCAGGTCAATTTCACTCTTGAGTTTTTACTTGCTAACTTTTATCTTCTTCAACATTTAGTCTTTCTTTGTTATCTAAGAAAATATTCATTCATTTTAGAGAGCTAGAACATACAGGTACATCTAAATATAAAATGAAAGCTTTAAATGCATGGGGAAGATAAAGGCGACAGGTCCTCTGCAGGACAGATAGGTGAGCACATTATTTTTCTGCTCCACTCCTTATCTTTGTCATTGTTCTAACTTAAATACCTTGTTTCCCAAATGTGTCTCAGGCTCTAATTCAGTAGTTAGAATAATAGTGGTGACTTTGAGGTTTATCTTTTCTTTGGCAGCTGTCATCGCTGGCTGTCAGTGCTTTTATACGGTCACCATCTAATTCTAAGTCCATGCATTTCACTCTTCACTCTTCGCAGCATGTCTTAAGAAAGTTTTCTGAAGAGAGTTTGTGATAGTGTGATGTGTCTGTTTTGCATATTCAGTGATGACATTCTGTTCCCTGAATATATGAATTTTAACTGATATATCAGTGAACATTGCATATATCTATTGGAATGTACCTTTTCCTTCTTCAAATTCTACAAATGCTGCCAAATTTTCTTCTAGCATTCAGTATGCTAGGAGGAAGCAGCCTGGGATTAGAGTAATTTTTGTCTTCAGCAATACACACCATTTTATGCCTACAGATTTGCACCGTTTTGTGCTTTGCCTGTATGGGACGAAGCTTTCACGGCCCTACACTGACCCATGGGTCCCATCTTCAGGATCCCCTAGACCTGGTTCAGTCCCTTCTCTGTGCTGAGAGCTTTCTCTCTCTCTAGTTCAGGAAGACTGTGTGTGTGTCAAGACTCCATGGTCTAGCCAAAAGTTTCTGGAGTTGCTCAAGTATATTCAGCACACCAGCAAGACTCCTGACTATACTGCCTTTCCTAGCCTCTAGGAGAGACTCATATACCTGTTACATAGGAAATATTTCCCTTCTTTCCTTATCCTGTCACCACTCCCATCTAATATGTTCATATTTTTCCCTCTCAAATATCTTCTTTAGACCTCCAGTTTTGTTTCAGAAAGACAAAAACTCCAAGCAGTGTGTGGAAGTGTCGCACAGTTGACTGCCACAATCATCGGGGACAGAGACCAGTCACTTTCAGGGTTGCTTCTCCTTACTGTATTTCCCCTTTTCCTTTTTTCCCTTCATTTCTTCTGGTTCTCCTTGCTGCTGCTGCTGCTGCTGCGTGTTGTAGTCATCTTCAGAGAGGCCAAGTTTGATGTGTCAGTATTGCTAATGCCAGAAAGAGTGGCTTGCACGGGGATTCTCTTCTCTAATCCTGTGTGCAGCTTTCAATCTAGTTCTATTTTTTCACAGTTGAAATAAAACTTTTTATTCAATTTTTTATGACCTGTTTCTGACTTTGAAGTCCTCACACAGAACCAAACTCACAAATGCAACCAACAGATGAAAATACGCATGTCTCTGATTTTATATTGGATAATGTGAGCACCAGTTATGGTTTGAGTCTAGATGTCCCCCAAAGCCTCATGCAGTCATAGGGAACGCTTCTAGAGTTTGTAACTAATTCCCGAACAAATGCTGGATTATAGGTGTGAGTGCTGCTAAGATTGTAGGCATGAGCATTGCACCTGCCGTGGGGCCGAGAACCTCCATGCAACATAAGAAGGGGAGAAGGGCTTGCCTTCTGCCACTGCACCTCCCTTTTTGCTGTTGTGCTGCTTTCTGCCACCATGAACTTCTGCCCTCTGCCTTGTGTTTCTCTGCCTCAGAGCCTGCTGAGTATGAAATGATACTTCCACATACTAAAAGCTAAATTAAACTTTCCTTCTATAATTCTGGGTGTCAAGTATTTTGTCCCAGCAATGAAAGAAAAGTATCTGAGACATATGTATACTTACTTTTTTTTTTATTCTGTATTTCCTAACATACATTCACCTTACTCTTCATTCCAGTTTTCTTCTTTTATAGAAAAAAAGTTAATTAAATGTGATGAACTTACAACTGGTGATCAACTTGTGATACCCTGATGAACTATATCAGTGTGCTGGGTGTGAGAGGCCCACCTGAAAATTGTTGCTAATGGCATAAAAAGAACTGGGGAGCAAAAGGGGATGCTGTTGGTTCTTCTGGAGAAGCTTGCCATATTAGCTTTCCTGATATGAATTTGTCTGTGTCACCAGAGGGGCTGCATACCTTGCTGTCACTGAGAGTCCCTGTCATGTTTTTAGAGAAGCCTGGTTCTTTCTTTGAGCTCAGCTTCCTGTCTTCATCCCACTGGAAAAAGACATTCTAGCTTCTACGACTGACCTTGGAGTCTTCTCAGCACAAATTCTTTAAAACAAAAAGTTTGCATGAGGCATTGTTGTGGGCTTTAGGCCTCCAGTTGGACTTCTGGGAGGCATTGTTGGGCTCTAGGTCTTCAGCTGGATTCTTTTGTCTTTAGTGTATGGACGGTCAATCTAATCCTATTTAATAAGCAGCTCTGCCCCAGGATGCACCTGCTTTGAATATGTCAACCTCTTCATCAGCCCTCAGCTAGTACCAAGACAGGAATAGCCTTAAAGCTAGAGACTCAGACCTGGCCCAAGTCCTCATATTTTACAGCAATCTTCAAATCTTTGTCAGGGCTGCTTGCCTCTCTGGTGTCACTTAAGTCTGCCCCTGCTTTCTGTCTAGCAATTTGCTATGACTCCAAGAATCTGCCCAGACTGGAGAAAAATGGAAGATGAGGGGAACTAACATAGGAGAAAGAATTCTTAAGAAAACAAAGCAGAAGGAAAAATAAAGAAGCAATTGCTCTTTTTGGTTAATCAAGGGCTTGGAGCAGAATCTAGGCACAGAAAAGGAGAAGGAGTGAAGAACTTCCCTGCCTTGGGTGTGAGTGCCTCTTATGCAAAGTGAGTGCCCTATCCCAGAGCAGCAGCAGGTTTTCCATGGGCAGATTTAGCTTCCCTGTCATTATAGAATAGTGTCAAATATTGCATTAGTTTTTTGTACCTTTCCACCTTACATATGATTTTAACAGAAAGAGATGGGTTGGATGCTTCAATAACTATCATTT
Organism: Ctenomys sociabilis; assembly: GCA_004027165.1. Classification (NCBI taxonomy): domain Eukaryota; kingdom Metazoa; phylum Chordata; class Mammalia; order Rodentia; family Ctenomyidae; genus Ctenomys; species Ctenomys sociabilis. The sequence continues at coordinate 49,008 of PVKA01002745.1, forward strand.
TGGACTTGTAGTGAGTACACAGCTTTCATTGAACTTCTTCAATTTCCATCTATCGAGAATGTCAAAGTGTCCACCAGGAAATAGTCAAAACACTAGTCCTTGGTGGCCCGATCCTCTTCTACTCAGACTGGTTAAAAATTTTTTTCACAAAGAATGAGAAGGCATTGTTATTATTTTTAGTAAATCTTATTCACACAATCTTTTAAAGTGCTAGTTTAGTTTTCACTCAACATTTCAGCAGCTGTAGGTTATCCCGGAAATGGGCTCACTACTACACCTCTGAGTCTTCAGGTCAGGTTTGTGAAATTCAGTTTCTCAGATATAGTCACGCAGCTTACAGAAGACAGCTTGTATCTGTCATAATAGGAGGTTAATTTCTGTTGTAGTATCTGGAAAATTAAAAGATGTACATTAAAGGAAAAAATTAGCACCAAATCATTTGGTAGCTTCAAGGTTTTATTTAGCTTTAAGAGGGATATTGGAGCAAATAATTACATTGGCAGTCAGAAATACTATATAAGTTTCAGCATTTCCTTGAGTTTCACTTCAGTTTTTCTGTGGTTACATTCCATTGAAATTAAGTAAATGCATTATTTGAATAAGCATTTCCAGTGTGACATCTGATTAGCTAACTAGTTTTCTATTTATATAGTGGGTCATTTTTCTACCCATTCTATACATAGGGATGTCTGGAAAGTTGTCCACCAAGACTGAAGATGGAATCTGGGCCAATTGGTTGCTTGCTTCTTTATTCTTTTAGAAATATTTCCAGAATTTATTTTATTATAAGCATATATCATTTCATAAAATGCAAAATATGCTTTAAAATAATCTAGCTTATGAACCATAATGCAATACCACCTCACCCACATTATTTATTTTTAATAAAACTATTGACATTTTTAGAAATTTCATTAACACATGTTTGCAGTTCATACAGTTGGCAATCATCTTGTGGAGTGGTGATGTGTGTATAAAAAACAATTGAGTTTTTTAAATATATAAAATAGTTGTTTTTTTTAAATGTTTTAATCTCCATCTCCTTCTTTCACCCTCCCTTCATTCTCCTTTAATTCTCCTATCCCAGTTTTCCTTCCTGTTGATATTATTAGTCTTAGCTCATGTTATGCTATATGTTTACATTAGCTGGAGCTATTAGCTTCATGTACAAGAACAGATACTCCCATGCAGTTCATTTTTCTTTCCATTTCTTGACTCAGTCTTTAATTTTAGGTAGTTTATTCTATTTACTTCCTTTTCCTCCTCCTCATTCATCATGGGTTTTCTTGGACTACTTCCCCATTGCAAGAGATCCAACTCTTGCCCTCTTTATCCATCCTTTCTTATTCTCTTTGTACTTTGCCTCACTCAAATAAAAGATACCAGATCTATTGTTGTATGTTAGGTTCATTTCATTCAACATTACATTTTTGATATGTATGCATTTTCCTACGAATGTCTCAAGTCTGCCCTTTATAGCACAGTAATACTCCATTATATACAGATTCCATATTTTCTTGATCTATTCATAAGTTGATAGGTATATAGGCTTTTCTTAGGATTTATCTACTACAAGTTGTGCTGCTACAAACAATGATATGCAGGTATCATTGTAGTATTATATATTAACCTCCTTGGGAAAAATACCCAGCCGAATACATGGGTCATGTGTAATTTGTAATTTTAGTGCTTTGAGAAATTTCCATACCGAATTCCAAGATGGTTATACTAGCTTACATTTCCCCATTACTACAATAAACAAGGGTTCTACCATCAAAGCTTCTCTAACTTTTTTTGTTTTCTTTTTTCAATTTTTAATTAATTTTATTGAAAAACAAACATTATGGAGACAGTTTCAAAATGTTAGCAGGATAGTTAGAATAATTAATACATTGCATATTATTGTCTTTGTAGTAGTTATTCATAGCACAAGATGCAGACGTGATATCCCATCTAAACACTATAAATACAAATCTTTCTTCTCTTTGAATTAAGACAACATATAATATATATATATATATATATGTGACAATATATATATAGAGAGAGATAGATAGATAGATAGATAGATAGATAGATAGATAGATAGATAGATAATTTCACTAAAAAATGGTCCTTCATTTATATCCCCCTTTTCTTGTTTAGTTTTGTCAGAGATGGGTATTGCATTGCTATTCAAATATTGTAGATGTGTGAATTTAACAAAATAATCCAATATAGTCCATAATAGTAGTATGTTATCCATAAGACTGACAATGTTAGAAGTTGTTAACTTGAGCCTTTTACAGCTCAGCATATTAATATGGTTTCACTTTTTATACTTCATTTTTATACTTTTCTGCTGGATGGTTAAGACCTAGATAGAGGAAGACCTATATAACAAGAAATGTAGCTTTTGTGTATGACAAGTTCAGTCAAATATCCTCAGGATTTACCCTGAAACCCTGTACCAGTTTGTAGATCCTTTGTCAGTGTTAGCCATGTAGATGAGTCATGGTCATTGACTGACCAATTTGCTCTCTGTGAAAGACTGAAAGAATGTTTTCTCTCTAGGTGACTTTCCTTAGGTACATTACGCATCATCAATCACTTTCCACTGTGGCCCCATAATCTCCTTGATCATAAAATTGGGGACAGGGACAGGGTGATGGCTCAGCAGAATTTGCTTCCCAGGCAAATGCAAGGGCCTGAGTTCAATCCCAGTTCCATAAAAGAAAGAAAGAAAGAAAGAAAGAAAGAAAGAAAGAAAGAAAGAAAGAAAGAAAGAAAGAAAGAAAGAAAGAAAGAGAGAGAGAGAGACAGATAGACAGAAAGAAAGAAAGAAAGAAAGAAAGAAAGAAAGAAAGAAAGAAAGAAAGAAAGAAAGAAAGAAAGAAAGAAAGAAAGAGAAAGAAGAGACAAAGAACAGAAACTTGGAGACACGACTGAGTTACAAGATGTTATAGTACATGTTCTCTTGTATCCTGAGTCTTCACTGACCTTGAATTTCATCAACATTTGTTATTGTTTGATTGCTTCATGATTGCCATACTCTGTGGAGTAAGGTGGAATCTTAGCATTATTTTAATTTGCATTTCTGTAATTACCAGAGATGTTCAGCATTTTTGACACATTTGTTTGTTGACCATTTATATTTCTTTTCCATTAAGTATCTGTTCTTTTTTTCCATTTCTTGTCTTGGCCTTTAATTTTAGGTAATCTTTTAATTCTTCAAATATTATCAATGCTAGCTCTCTGTCTCAAGAGTAGCTAGCAAAATCTTTCCTGTTCTATAGATTGCATCATCACTGATTTATCCCTTTGTTATACAGAAGCTTTTCAGAGTGATATAACCTCATTTGTTGATTCTTATTGTTATCTCTTGTGCAATTGATATTCTGTTTAGTTAGGCCTTTTCCACATTCATGTCTTCAGATACTTTATCTATTGTATCCTCCAGTAGGTTTAGTTTTCTGTTTTAATGTTTAGATCTTTGATTCATTTTCATTCTAATGTAGTGCATGGGGAGAGGCAAGGTTCTATTTTCAATCTCCTTCACAGGGCTTCTCAGTACCACTTAACATATGCTTTTAGACCCCTTCTCAAAGATCATGTACTTGTCTGTGGAAGTTTCTGTATCTTCAGTTCTATTTCATTCATCTAAGTCTTTCTGTTTCACTACCATGCCATTTTTATCACCATTGCTTTATAGTATAGCTTGAAGTGAGATATTGTTATGCTTTCTCCTTTGTTCTTGTTGTCCAACATTATTATTTCTATTTTTGTCTCTTCTGACTCCGTATGAATTTTAGAATTATTTTTTCTAGATTTGTAAAGTATCCTACATGGACTGCACTGAATCCAAATAACAGTATAAAGAGTTTAGCTATTATTGATTCAGAAGCAGACAATGACACAAAGGATCTACAGAATAAGGTTCAGGACTACAAGATAAACCCTGAGGGTTTAAAGAGAAATGAAGCAAGTTCTATTATCTTAACACAATGGAACAGAAATGTACACTGTTTCAAATGTAAGTGTTTTAACAAAATAAACTAGCAAAAGGGAAAAACATCAGAATTTGAAAGGAAGCAAAAACTATGAACACTAAAACATTCTTTTCAACATATTTTATAAGAAAAACTATCTTATGGTTTGCAAGGGCTGAAATTCTATTAAGATGCAAAGTCTAACAGTCTTGTGTTTTTTCTTTCACTGTTCCAACTTCATACAAAATAAACAGCCCCATTAAAATCCTACTACTTGGCTCTCTGGTCCTGCACACGCAGGACTGGCACACTGGCCTCCACATCCACAGTATGCAGGGAAGTCAGTACACCCTGGGCAGCAGGCAGTACAGCACTTCCTGGCAGTAGTGTTCCCAGACCAGCCCGTACTTCCTCCGGCACTGCTGTTCATCCCGTGCCTCCCAGTGGACCAGCAGCATCACAAAGTATGCCACATAGAAGTATGGCAGGGCATGCGCAAAACCACATGGCAGGGACCATGCCAGGGCCATGAAGAGGTCGCCCAGGTAGTTGGGGTGGCAAACAAAGCCCCACCATCCAGACACCAAGAGATTTTTTCCCCGTGGAAGTGTGAATGCTTTTCAAATGCACAAACTTTGGATCAGAAGGATTTTTCCAGAACACATTTTTCTGAGAATTTGCACATCGGAAGATTATGTATCCACAAAGCTTCAGAGCAACAATTAGTGTAGCCAGGGGCCAGGATAGCTCATGGGGATGGTGGACAAGGTAAAATGCCTACAAGCTGTAGGTGAAGGGCACCCAGACCAGATCTCCAAAGATGAGCATAAATCCAAATCCTTCATGGGTGATGTCCACGGTTGTCAGCAGCACCTCCTCATTCCACAGAACATCCACCACACACAGAAGCTGGAAGCTGCTAACCAAAACCATTGCCAGGGATGGAGCGGTCTGGTTCTGCACCTTCATTTCAGCCAAAAGCATCCCTAAGTTAATCACCACCCATCCAATCAAACCAGGGTGAAGTTCACAGAAGTATTTGAGATCAAAAGAGCCAACTCTTGGGTTCAACTCACAGCCAATGAAGAAGTCATAGATAGCACTGCCACAGCTGGCAGATGACAGCTCCAGTCCGTGAGCCTTCCGAGCACGTGCATAGAACACCATGGCTGCAAAAGCCAGCTGGAGGAAGTGCTCGTGCAGGTAGTGAAGCTCTAGGCCTCAGAGGACAGCAGCGCCAAGGACTGCAGAAGTCAGGCTAAAAGCATAGAACCCATTTAATCTGTACTTGAGTCTTCTTCCATCAATAAGAGGCAACCTTTCCAATTGGCAGCAGAGAGAACAGAACTTGAATAAAGAACCAGAGGAGGTAGATCCCATCAGCCTGAGACTCCCATAGGTCACACAGTGCTGGCAAGGGGGGCGGAAAGCTCAGGAGGTTAGAGTCATCCTGCCGGCGCAGGGACAGCAGCAGGAAGACGGTGACTGGCAGGCCCAGCATGATGAGCAGTGCACCACGGACACCTCCAAACTCCAGCTCCCTCCTCTGAGGGGTGGCCACCTGAAACATTCTCAGAGAATTGGGCTCTTTGGCAACAAACTTTTCTTCCTTAGAACTGATTTTACTGAACTCGCCTAGCTATGTGATTTGAAGGGTGATGGACCCATGTGCACATTGTGAGTTGCGGAGCCGCTGGCAGCAGACATTACCCCTGGGAAGCAGCACAGCCCTTGTGTTCTCCACTTTGGAACCAGAATTGGAAAATGTAAATAGCTTACTTTTATGTAATATATAGTAAGTGCAGATTTTTTGTACAGTATTTTCAATGTGAGATAATCACTTTTTAACAAAACATTTTTAGTATTTTAAAGTATTATAAAGTATTATAAAGTAATACATGTGAATTAGAAATTTTGAAACAATTAGAATTCATTTAATATTGTATAGAAGATGCTGTTAAAACATAGGAAAGTTATTTTTCTTAACCCAAAGTTTGTGATTTTGGCTTTGCTACCTTAGCTGCAGGTTGTGTTTGCCTTTATAAACTGTTGCAAATAGAAAAAAAATAGAATAAATATATATATATTTTGAGGAACATCACTATTTAAACATTTTTATGTAATGGTGTTTGAAAATTTGCCATTTTAGGCTGTATATTTTTATATTTTTTACTTTTTAAATTCACTGGTGTTTTTGCTACTGTTTAACTCAAGAAGTGTATTCTGTATGCCTCATATCTACAAAATTTTATCTCTGATAAAATAGTGCTATCTAAAAACAACTTAAGGGATTTAATTTTTAATAGATGTGCATAAAGTAGCTTTCACCATTAAATTATGATGAAGCTGCTATAGCCTTAGTTATTACTGTAAAGGAACAGTAGCAAAATAACTCAGCTTCTGTATTCAGAACAAAATTATCCTTAGCATCTAAAGCATGGGGGACGCAGTGCACGTCACGTGTTACACGAGACCGCTGCAGCTTAGGTAGTGCTCCTTTGTTATGTGCAGTATTCACTCTGCATCTGAGGTGTGTGTAACTTAGTCTGTGAATGTGATCATGAAGCTAGTTTGGTAGTCTAGCATTCTGTGTCCTTAAATCCAGACATTGTTTTATTGAAACTGTCAGTCTTTTACCAATGTTGATATATGCAAGCAGATCTTTCTTTGGTGCTTTTAATGCTTTCTTTCTGGCACTGGAAAGTGATGTGCAGTGTTTTCTGTGCTGGACTTACCTCAAAGGCTGTGATTTCCGTTCTTCCCCTGGTAATATTAAGAGAGAGCTTGGTATATCAAGGGCTGCACTTTTCAGTATTGCCTACAGTTTGCTCTTAATTTTGCTTTTGAAATATTTGACAAGCTTTGCAATGAAGTTTTTTAAGTTGCAAATAAAGTTGAAAATAAAAAAAAAAAAAAGATAAACCCTGAGGGGACTTCACTGACCTCATCAAAAACAAAAACTACATGTGTTGGTATATAGGTCTTGCTCTATCTAGGTCTTAACCATCCAGCAGAAAAGTATAAAAATGAGGCATACAACATGGGGACATAATAATAAGTTGAGTGATAAATGGCTATGGTTGACAACTTCTTCAGATAACTCACTATTGTTGTGGAATGCTGGACTGTGTTGGATTGTGTAATCAAGTTCCGGCACATAAATTAATTGAATGACAATGGAGTGCCCATCTTTGACAGGTGTAGACAAAGGAAGGGATATAGAAAGGAAGAATCATGATGTGTGTGTATGGACAGTTCAGTTGGGACACATAACACCGTGCTTCTACATAATTCTATGAGAGGCAAGATTTGCATTAATGGTGGTTGGACAGGATATTACGTCGTCTTCTAGTACTATGGACAACCACTAGGAAAATAACAAGGTAGAAAGTATTAATTATTGAACCTTTTATATACTTCAGGTATAAAAAATATGATGCGTAAACAGCTATAAGTCTCTTAATTTACTGATAAGAGACATATGCTATTATAATGTCTGCAAGTATAGTATCATGTAGGCACCTTCTATGATACCAAAACATTGTGAAAACAGTTTGCAATGTATTAATTTATCGAATCCATCTCGTTAAGGTGTCTTAAAACTGTCTCGTTGATATTTGTACTTCAATAAAATTAAAAAAAAGAAGCAATCTTTCCATTGTCTTCTGTCCTCCTCAATTTCCTCTGTCAGAGCACTTTAATTTTCTTTGAAGATGTCTTTCACTTTCTTGATTAGATTAATTCCTTGTGGCTTCATTTTTTTTAGTGAAACTACTAGAATTGATGTACACCAATTATTAGTGTCCAAATGCTAATGATTATTGTGTGTTGATTCTGTATCCTGCTACAGTGCTGGAGTTCATTATCAACTCTGAGAGTTTTGGGGTCTCCCGTGGAGAGCATCACGCCATCTGAAGTGATGATAATTTGAGTTCTTCCTTTCGTACCTATACCCCTTTCACTTCTGTCTCTTGCGTAGTTGTTTTGGCTACTGTTTCAAAGACTGTGTAGAATAGCAGAGGTGATGATCAACACCTTGTTTTGCTCCTGATTTTAAGTGGGATACTTTTTGTTTTTCTTCACTTAGCATGATGATGACTATGGTTTTTCATATATAGATTTAGTCATACTTAGTATGGTCCTTCTGCACCTATTTTTTCAGGGATTTTATCATGAAGTGGTGTTTGACTTTATCAAAAGCTTTTTCTGTATCTACTGATATAATCATGTGAGGGTTTTTTTACATTCCTTCTGTTTATGTGATGCATTACACTTATCTTAATACACTCATGTATATTGAACCATCCTTGCATCTCTGGAATAAAACATCATGATATATGATCTTTCTCATTATGTTCTGCATCCTGCTTGTCAAGAACTCATTGAAAATTTTTGTATCAATATATATATACTAAGGATATTGGATGATAGTTTTTTTTTAGTTGGGTCTTTATCCAGTTTTGGGAATAGGGCAAGACTAGCTTCTATAAATACCTGTCATCTTCTTAAAGGTCTTTAAGAATATTAGTGATATAACACCATCTTTTTGGGTATACCACAGGTAGAGGACTAGAGATTATGGCTTATGTGTTCAGTGCTAGCATTTCTTCCTGTCATTTACCTTAAGTGATTTTGACTGTGTTAGGTTTTACCTCAAGTATGACATCTGATTATAGCAGCAGCTACAGGTTCTGTCTTATAACTCTTCTATATAACAGTGCTTCCAGTTACACATCCCTCCTTTCTCTGTTCTCTATGCACTCTGTAACAGCGTATTATTTGTGGTTGCTCAGCAGTCAAACATGTTACGTGAGGTAGAAAGAATGGGAGGTTGTTGGATGAAGAGTGTTAGACACTCATAAAAAGAGAGGTTTGATGGGGAATAGTGATAGATGAGAAGACATGGTTGATGTGGGCTCTGAGTCTACTGACACACTTCTAGTTGAGTTGAAGGATTAGTATTGAGGGTTTTCAGAGGTTATTTATGGAACCAAGAATGACATGGGCTAAAAGGAAGTTCACTTTGTGATTAAGGAAAGCCATGTAATTGTCAGGACTTGATGATAGGGAGGACAATAAGCTTGTAAATATATGGAAAAGTCAAAAGCTTAGGATGGGAGGACCAATAAATACACTGCAAAAGATAGGAGATGCTATCAGGGAGTTAAGTATGGGGAATTTGAAAACTTTGGAGGAGGAGTTCACACATTTGAAAAATGAATAAAGAAATACATTAATAACATTGGCTGGGGGGCTGAAGAGAAGAAACTAGGTAGAGAACTGAGGCAGGGAAGAGGACCTAGACACCCATTAAATCAGAGCCAATGAAAGAACAGTTATATAAAGGTAACAATTAATAGTCCTAGGACAACATGAAAGAACGTAACATACCATATTGCTAAATAAAACAAGAAACACACAAAACCTAAATCTCATAACATGTCCAAAGGGAGCAGAGATTATTCCAACAAGATACTGGAAATACACGATCCCCAGGTTGCATCTTTGTTGGCGTTAGTGCTCACAGCCCAATAACTACTCTGATCCTTCCATTGCAATACTGAAGCAAACTCAAAGTCAGCACTTATTCTATCATGGTTCTAGACATTCTTTTTTTTCCATTTATTTTTATTTTATTGAAATACAAATGTCAATCAGACAGTTTCAAAACACCTTAACCATACAGAGTTGATGAATTAATACATTGCAAACTGTTTTCATAACGTTTTGGTATCGTACAAGGTGTATACATGATATTATATTTACAGGTTTTTTATAGCTGAATTATATCAAAGATTCAATAATTATTTACCTAGTGGATGACCATAGCACTAAAAGCTGACATAATATCCTGTCCAACCACCATTAGTGCAGATCTTGCCTCTCATAGAGTTATGTAGAAGCACAGCGTTATCTATCCCAACTGTACTGTCTATACACACACATCATGATTTTTTCTTTCTACAACCCTTCCTTTGTCTACACCTGTCAAAAGTGGGCACTCCATTGACATTCAACTACCTTAGGTGCTTGAACTCGACACCACAATCCATCACAGTCCAGCATTCTGCAACCATAGGGAGTTATTCAAAGAAATTGTCGGCCATATCCATTTACAGCTCAGCTTAATATTATGGGCTCACAATGTATACTTCATTTTTATACTTTTAAACTTTTCTGCTGGATGGTTAAGACCTAGGTAGATCAAAACTTATATACCAACACATGAACTTTATATTTCCTATGTGGTCATTGAAGTCTTCTCAGTTCTTGCAGAATCTTACCCAGTCCAAGATCTTCAATTAGGGGCTCCTGATGTACCTATTCCTGAATATGGTGGTGGCTTCAGCAGGCAGGTTCACTAGCACTTAATGATCCACTGAGTCAAGATGATTCCTATGAAATCAGATCAGCTACAGCAGTAATTACATTACAGTGGCATTTATCAGAGCTAATTGAGAAATAATAACTTATGAGACCATGTTTTCGGTCTCACTGCAGCCTAGAGAAGAAATCCATGGTTATAGTGTGAACACTATAACAATCCAGGTCTTTACCCACAATTAATGTGTATTAAATGTGATGGCTACATCTCCTCTAATGGTAAAAAACAGCACTTAACAGTAACTTTGTAGAATCATTTATCTGAAGCCCAAGAGGTCGGGGATCAGGTAATGCCAAAGAAGAAAAGAGAAGAAAAACAAGAACAAGGAAAAATTAAATCTTCTACTATGTAGTATGAAAAGGAGGAAACAGGAGGGTAGCAAAAGATCCTAATGATGGTGAAAGTATTTTACATATTTAGAAGTAGATAAGCGAGAAAACCTCATACACAATTAGCAGTGAGAAATGAGGATAATGAAAGATTCTATAACTAATATAAATATTAGAGAAAAAAGTTAAAGGGAGACAAATGGAAAGCAGGAGAGGAAAGAAATGAAAAATCTGAGAAAGAATAAGACAGGTGAAAAAAATCAAAGAAATCTGGAAAAAAGCAGGAGGAACAAAGAAGGAGAATGGAAAATTATCTTACCCTCTGTAATCTATATTAAGAGAAAAAAAAAGTCGAGAGGAAGAGAAGTACATATATAGACATGCTCATGAAAGAAAAAAAGAAAGGTTGAATATTAGAAAACAATGTGCGGAAGGAGCAAAACAACAAAAATATATTTTTTAATTAAATAAAAAGGGAAAAGGAAAAGATAATATAATCAAATAAAGACTAAGAAAAGATGTTGTTTTGGATGTTTGCCTTTTTTCCTCAGCCTAAAATTAAGGAGCAGAGTTCAGGTCAGGACATACTTCTATTTACAATGGAAGTTGAGGCGAAAGTCCATCCAGAACAACAGAACAGTGCTAGGTGCAGAAATCTGCTTACAGCACCATGTGAATTTACAATCCTGTGTAATTCAGGCTGAGCCTAGCCTCTGATCACAGGAGCTGGGTCCACGTTTCCCATCCCCTGGCCCTCCACTGCACTCCCCCCAGTCCCACTACAACTGCTGATTGTCTCAGGAGACTTAGCAACATAACGCATGGTTTTGGCCCTGGGGCTGTTCTAGGATACAGGTTCAAACCCTCAGCCCTTCTCTACTGTGCTGACCCCACTAGCTGTTGCTCTGCAGTTGTGGCTACAAGGGATCTACTGAGGTCACTCAATAACTGTTGACTAGGGGTGGTCACTCTGTAACAGTCACCCATGTTTTCTTCCCTGGTTTCAACTGCCAATGACTTTTTGACCCCACTGCAATTCTCCAGTTCCCATGAACAAAGAGTTGTTCGTGTCACTTGGCCTCCTGGTTGCCCACAATGTTATGTGATCTCTTTTCTGCAAAGAAGGAGAATGGAAAATTATCTCTATCACTTTATAATATTTTCTTTCCCTCTGCCCATTTCCCCCTGGCTCCCAGGGTAACTTTTCACTGCTTTGAATCCTTGCCACACTTTTGTTTACCAGACTCTTACACACTTTGCCCTGGAAAAGCTGACTTTCTGGCATTTACTGCCCCACCATTTTTTTCTACTCCAACTACTGTTATTAAAAACAAGATATTAGTAAGCGTAGGCAAGCATATGAAGAAATTTAAATTCTTGTGCACTGTTTTGGGAAATGTGAAATGATAAAGTGCCTGTGGAAAATGTAACAATGAAATTCTCAAGAAATTAAAGACAGAATTATGAAACTCAGCATCTCCCCTTTTAAGTACATACTCAAGGGAATTAAAATAAAAATCTCAAATGCTTATTCACCTATGCTCATGGAAGCATTATTCATAATGGATAAAGGAGGGTAGCAATTCATTTTCTACCAGTGGGTACAAATGGATAGCAAAACATGGCATATACACATACAATGGAATATTATTCAGCCCCAGAAAGACAGTGAAGGCTGCTGTATGCTACAATATGAATGAAGCCCATGGACATTCATTACACTTAGTGACATCAGCTTGTCACACGCCATGCTCTATGAGTCTACTTACATGAGATACCTAGAATATCTAAATTCCTAAGGTGGTTAAAATCATCAAGTAGTCAAATTCATGAGGACAGAAACCAGAGTGGTGGTTTGCAGGAGCTGGAGAGGGAGAAATGGGAAACCAATATTTTATGGGTAGAGTTTCAGTTTTGCAAGATGAAAAGAGTTCTCGAGATGGATGGGAGAAACCATTGCACAAAAATATGACTGTGTTTAATGCCAGTACGTTTAAATGTGGTTAAAATGAAAAGAATTATAACTTTTAAATAATGTGTATTTAACTATCATACAATTTTTATTAAAAATTAATCTGCATTACTGACAAAACCGCTTCTTGGTGTCCCAATGCCAGACTTACTTATTCCTCTCTAGCGATGGATATGTTGAGTGTTTGCTGAGTGCTGTACAGAGCCTCATAGAAACAATGCCTTTCATTTTAAACATTAAACTTCAGAACATACGGAGTGTGTTTATAATTTAAACATGAGAAAACTAAAGTTTGGATATGTAACAAGAGCAATATTCATATTCTTAGAAACACTAAGAGGATGTCAAATGCATGTTTCTTTTTTTATTTTTAATTCCAGACCTTTTCATCCATTCATCAATTTTGTACTGAGGCCCCATCCTGTCCAACGTATTGCATGTGATCCTCTGTAGCATGACTTCTAGACTTCCTCCTGATGACTAATTTTGACTAAGAATTTCCTCTTTAGCTTGTTCAAGTATACAGCAATATTTCATACTAATTTAGAGACTCTAAATCCTAAATTATCCCAACATGATGCATCTATTTAGCTTTCCTTTCACCCCGCCTTTGAAGAGGAAATTATTACTGATTTTGCACATACTCTGTAGATTCATTTCATTGAAAAAATTAGTGACACTGGAACCTTACTGTCTCTGTGCAATTCTTTCATCTATACATTTAAGCTTTGCATGGTTTCTGAATGTGGTTCTACATTAAAATTACAAAACAGTCTCTAGAAAATGACTGCTAAATACAAAAATAATTTATCAGTTTATGCTAGTTGAAAACTTCAATTTTGATCTGTGTTTAATAGTAAAACATAAATGGTTAAATATTTCAATATGTATATAAACATGTTATTTATCTATCACTATGTTTCAGATTATTTCCCTAAATTAAGAAAAAAAAAAAAACCTTTATTCCCTCACAGGCTGGCATCCAGAATCCAGGCAGACTCTATAAGTCTATATCTCTCTCACACAAGCTAAGTCATAATCTGTATGTTGGCTCAAATTAGGAGGACTGCCACCTGACCCTGCCATGGCTGTAGGCGGGTCTCAGATATTTGGTGGTTGCTAATTAATATTATAGATTATATCTAGAAGTCCTCCCAAAGCTTCAGCTGCTCACGGGTGGGACCCTTGAGAGGTGATTGGTCCATGGAAGCATGACAATCATCATGCATTGATCTGCTGGTTATTTTAAGCTAAATGTGAAGTTGGAAATTAAGGCTTGGTCTGAGGTCATCACAGGGGCCATGGCCTGCCGTGGCCTCTACTGTGGCCTGCCTTGGAGCCAGCCTACTATGGACTGAAACCTAAATAAATTCTGAGCCAAACAAGCTTTACCTTCTTTAACTAGTGGCTTTTGGATATTTTACCCAGGTAATGAGAAACTAACTACATCATTCAGATGTATCAGTTTCTTGGTACAAGGATTTCTAAATAATTTTGATTGCAGTTTAATAATTTACTTTTCCAGAGTGAGTATGTGTCTCACAATAGTGATTGACGTCTTTTAACAGCCTAATCTTGGAAATTATATCCCATCTTCTCTGCGTTATTCTATTAACTAAAAGCAGGTTACAGCCTATACTCAGGAGAATGGATTACACAATGGCATGTACAGCAGGTGCGGGGGTCATTGGCAACCATTAAAGAGCTGATACTTCAATACCGAAGACCATGTACCAAAGTGTTAGCAGTGGTTGTGTCTAGACAGTGGATTGGAATTACAGGTGATTTTATATTTTTATTTCTTCTTCACTTGCCAAATAGACTCCACAATACAGAAGTGGAAGTGGATGAAGCCATAAATTCTGTATTTAAATTCTGTTTCTGTTGATCTCCATCTAGGACAAGATGATAGGCATCAATCTTAGCTTTCTTAATCCTTGGTTTCCCCGTGCCTCCGGGATCAGTGTGATTCTGTAAGGCACCTACCCAGAAGCATGTTTTAGGGTTTATTAAGTATGTTTATCATTAATGAATATACAACTTATAACATATAAAAAAGCAAAGGAAATTACAGTAATCTGAAAATTACTGCCTTGATTAAGCTTACAGTTATGGTTTCATTCATGAATATCTAAAATAGAAAAAAAGTGAGAGAAAATAATATAAACAATTACTAAAGTGTGTAAGTCAAATTATAAAAAGAAGGCCTTAGACAAAAAACATTAATGTCATATTTTATTTATAACATTGGAATTTATAATGAATGATCACTTAGTATGACTAATTCAGGGATTACATATTTTTCTATGAAAGCTATGAATGTGACTATCACTCTACATAGCAGCAAAACTTAAGATGCAGGCTTGGTTTTAATTAGAAAATAAAATGAAAAGTATACTTTAAGATCAAATTGGTATATTTTTAGATGATATAAACTTTTATTTTTCTCTATAGCACCTTGAAAGTTATTATTTAAACAGTGAGCAAATTTATTAAATCTTGTAAAATTTGAAAATAAAATTAATAAAAGAAGGCCTTGGAAATAAAGAGAAAATAGAAGATGAAGCAATTGTTGAAAAGGGTACATTTTACAGGCAGGCAGGCTATGAAAAGGCTGAAAAACAGGATCAGATGGTTTGAAATCCTTGTTAATTTTTCATTTATTGGGTACCTCCTCTATGTGAGACATTGACTCTAAATAGAGAATTCACAAAATATCTGTGCCCAAGAAGCTTACAGCCTGCAAGATGTGGACAGGAATAAAAAGATCCTTTCAAAATGTTTGGTGACTTCAGAGATAGAGATTAGCATTTAGTCACCAGGTACAGAGTGAAACCTGAGTATGTGCTGACAACAGAGTGGATACTGGGGAACTACTGCTGTCTAAGAGCTCCTAGCGTAGTCCAGTGTATGGGTAACCAAACATGCAATTTCAATGGTACTGGTAAAAAGGATAAGGTAAAAGCAAAAAAAATCCAAAAAAAGGACAGCTCTACTGCAGCTGAAATCCTGTCCTGGTTAGAGGAATTGGTAAATACTCCTGATCTGCTATGTATTCCAGGCAGGATTTTTAAATCTTTATTTCATTTGGTACATGGTCTAGTTACATGATACCAGGGATCAAACTCTGGTCCTTGTGCTTGCCAGCCAGGAGCTTAGACTGTTAAACTATCTCCCTAGCGCCTGCTATGTACTCCAGAAGGGCTTTGTACAAGAGAAAGTACACAGCTGCTTAATCAAAGGTTGAGAGGAAAAAGGAGGAAGTTCTTGCTATGATCACAAAACCAGTCGGTGAGGACAAGAATGGTGGTATCCGGGAGGTTAAGCTTTGAAAAATGCCTAGATATTACCCTACTGAAAATGTGCCCTGGAAATGCTTGAGCCACAGCAAGAAACCGTTCAGACAACATGTGAGGAAGCTTCGAGCTAGCATCACTCCTGGCACCATCAATGGCAGCAGCCTTCTTGGCTTTGTGTTTCTTCTCTTTATTGTCTGAATTCTCAGTTTTTTCACCCACCATCTTGCAAGATGGGAAACAGCTACACATACTGTTGTAACAACATTCATTTTACCCGTTATGTATCCACAGGGCTAAAACTATATTTTTATATCATTGTATAAGTTTTTAATACTTGATACTATGAACATTCACCTTTATTTTCAAAAGCAAAATTGGTTATTACCTGTGGTATATCAAACATTTCAGCTATAATCTTATTAATGTTTTTCTTGAAAATGAAAAAAAAAAACAGGCAATCTCAATTGTCATATTACTCAATGTGGTTTTAAGTGTTAATAGACAACAGAAATGCATCTCTCATGTGATAGGAGATCAGAGAGGGACACAGATATGGGACGTGGAGGGCTGTGCAAGCTGGGACTGGTTTATCCAAGCTAAGAGTAAGAAGGGAGTCCTGAATACCTGGTGCTATGCTAGCATGGAAGTTGTTTCGGTTTGTGTCTAGTTGTCCTTCTCAAATCCCCATAGTCATTGGGGTAGCTAGAGTTCATGAGTGACTCATGATCTAATGCTGGGATTATGGGTGAGAGTGCTATACCCACCCTAGAGTGGGTAACCTACATACAACTTAGGGAAGGGAGAGAGGCTTGCATCAGCCACTGCTCCTCCCTTTGCTCTTTGCTGTTTTCCAACACAATGAAAGGTTGCCTTCTGCCATGTTCTAGTCTACCTTAGAGCCAACTGACTGTGGACTGAAACCTCCACTAACTGTGAGCTAAATAAACCTTTCCTATCTTAATTTTGGGTGTCAGATATTTTATTCCAGAAATGAGGAAAAAGTAACTGAGACAGTGGGAGTCAGCAGGCTGAGGAACAGACAGGTTAAGCAAAATCCAGCACAGATCATGCAAAGCTGCAGACAATGGGAAGGAATGTGTATGTTCAGTATGTGTAGAGAGCAATGATATAGCTAGTGCTGTGTTTAAAAACAACTCTATGTTCTCCAGAGGAAGTGCAGATAAGGAGTGAGAGTGGCACCTGGAGAAAGAGAAGGTGACCCTGACATCATAAGTTGAATTCATCTGAGGTTTTTCACCAAGGATGACTTCCACTAAGGCCAGTGACATTTGATCTGGAAGCTCATTATGGCTCTTTCTAGGCCTGAACAATCACATGATTTTGCAGAAACAATTAGCCTCAGGTGTCATAGACAGAGGGTGCAGAGCAAGACCAAGAAGAGATAGCTCTCAGGACCAGCCAAACACCACCAAGGCTCAACAGGGGTCCTCACAGAAGGCTCCACCAGAGGGAAGCTTTCAGGGAAAGCAGAGGACCCTGAAACAGGAGAGAAGAAATTTTCAGTCACCACCCTCACAGGAGTAAGCAATTTGCTATTCTAGAGCAGCATGACTGTAAGTAAATCCCTTAATCCTTTTGACCCAAGTTTTGCATCTGTAAATTATGGATAATAACTATTTCAAAGCACTTCTACAGGAATAAAATGAGATTATGAGGAGACAAATAAAGCACCTTCCAACTATAAGCAAATTGTTACTAGACAGAGAATAGAAGATAACTGTCAGTGTTTGGATTCTAGAGTCCAATCTCAGATTCAAGCACCAGGCTTTTGGATTGCTAGCTGTGTAGTCTTAAGAAAATTACTTAACTTCTCTTGATAGCTAATTATTATTGGTAAAGTAAGGAAAATTTCTTCATAGGGATTTTATACAGCACAAATGATAAACTCAAATATTTCTAAGACAGCACAAGCAAATAGTAGCAAACTTTATAAAAGACATAGTAGTAGTAGCAGGAGTAGTAGTAGTAGTATGTTAGTGGTAGTAGTATTGGTATTTTCTGGCTTCCATGCTCCAATTGTGGTAAGATGCAAATGTGCATAGAAAATAGCATATTTATGCAGTTGAGAATTCTTGTACACTTCAAAATATTTTTAAAAATCCTTCTCCAAATATTGTCATGAGTATGTTTTTGTAGTACGATTCTCAGATTAAACACGAAGAAACACAAACTTGAATAAGTCCCATGAATTCCTGTAACCACATAACAGAAAAGAATACTCAGGACATTGGACCCAAAGTTTACAGCACTCAACTCAATACACTTAACTCTCTGTACAGAGTTACCTTTCTGTGCTGGGTATAGCATGCTTCACAAAGAATAATTTGGGGCATCTCACCTAAATTTTCTTGTGCACGTTGAGTTAGAAATGAAAATGTATGATATTAATTTAATCTTGTTCTTTTAAAAAGCTTTTGTCTTCTCCTGTATTGTCTTTCAGCTTTCTCCTCTAAGAAGAAATTTTCAATTAACCATTACCTTATGTTGCAAACATTTGTTCTTAAATGTATTCATTCATTCTTGTAGGTGATTAAGGATGATGGGTATATAAATACACAAGTACATAAATGACAAGTCAAACCATGTACATATGGTAATTTAATTTTGAGATGAGTACCATGTTTATGCATTTCTAGCAGGCTGCCTAGTTCTGATGAATGTGCAATTTCTTACCCACCGTTTTATCATTGCCAATATTTAAGTAAATACCATAAGTGCAGTACTAGAGAAAACCATCTATGCCGTGTAGATAATTTGCAGCTGGAAAAGAAGCAATGAGCTCCTTTTTTAATAAATTGATATTTCCTACTCCAGTAATGCTGTAAGTTTAGCAGACGCCCAATGACTTGGAATGTGCCACTGGATAAAATAACTGATCCTTGCTAGGAACAAAGACTTAAGATCAAGGTCAACCATTTGACAGAAAATTGTTAAAAATGTTTCAGAAAGTATCACAGGTTACAGGCAATCTGCATTTTTGGTAGGGAATTTGCTCACGGGCAAGCATTCCGCCAATGCCTACGGGCCATACCACAATGTGAGAATGCTCCAACCCAGGCAGAATAATGTGGCATTTGCTTATGGTCAACACACATTTTCCTATATACTTTAAAACATTTCTTATTTATTTAGATCACTTAATATTTTATCCATGTTAGAAAAATAATTATACTGGACTGGAGGGGAAATAATTATAAGAAAAATCTATATATGTTCAGTACAGAGGCACTTTCCTTAATATTTTCAATGATTGATTGGTTAAAAACACAGATGTGGAATCCATAGATATGCAGGGATCAATATATAAGATTATATAATACAGAGAAGAGACACTAACTCTGAGAATGAGCACACATAAAAGAAGGAAAAACAGTATCCAGAAAGGAGGATCTAGATGTGAGGATAGGAGGGCTTTATTGGGAACCTTCAAGTTTCATGTCACCAAAAATAGGGTGGCAGCAGTGAGCCAGAGATGGATGAAGCCCAGGCTGGGAAGGGGTCTTGTGTCATGCTGAGCAAAATTATCTCGAAGTCAAGGAAATTCCATGCAAGTGGTAAAACCACGTTGGAGCATTTGTAAAGCACACCTGAGAAAATGCAGAAAGGAACTGGAGATCACCATGGGACTCCCACCTCCCAAGCCCTCTACTTCTCGCTGAGTGTGGTCCACAGCTTTCCAAGAATTCCTCTCCTCCATAGAAAGGAAGTGTAGAGAGTGAGTCAAAGAATTCAGGAATGTTCCAGCTGTCTGGGCCAAAATATAAACTCATTCCTGATGAATAGCAAAGTCACAATGTAATCAAGTTTTATGGGGCTCAATGCTGAGTGTTGGGGGCCCCTTAGAAATGATATAAAACTAGAATTGAGGCTCTAGATGACCAGTCAGTCCCCTAGCAGACTGTGCACCCCACAGGATTTTGGCTAGGGCTGAGATATGATATAACTGTAGGTTTTGCAAACTTCAGTTTGTGAGTTCCCTTCTAAAGGTAGCCTCCTTTAGATGGATGCAGTACATCCCATACTTCAGCTTTACCCCTTTGTGAAAATATGGGGTCTCAGGCTTTAAAGAAAATCTGAAAGTTTTATAAACAAAATCCATGGAAGACCTCTGCTGACGTATTGTCCCTAAAGCTTTCCAGAAAAAGCCTGTCTCTTCTGCTTTTGCATGTGTATCTCATGGATGTGGAATTGAAACCCAGAACTCGTGGTAAAATGTACTGGTCTAGGAGTTCAGATGCTTTCATTGGATTTTTGATCTGTGGGTTCTGAACATGTGACCTAAAAGATCAAGCCTCAAGTCTCCCACCCACAAGATGAAAGGTTAAATAGATGGTGTCAAAGAACTTTGAGTTTTCTAATAGTCTGCGGCTGGGAGGATGTGTGTTCCGGATGCGAGAAAGTGACACAAAGAAACAAGCTACAGTACCCCTGCATAAAGACAGCCATGCTACTGATAACCAACTAACATCTAAATAATGTAATAGGCAATGCCTAGTTGTGCAAAAGGTGTTTCAGGGATATTGTCAAATGAGTAAACAATCTGCAAAGAAGTGAGTCATGTTCTCACCATTGTAAAATAAATATATACATGGGAACAACAGCCAAATAACAGCCCTCTCTGAGCATCAAATTTTCTTTTGGTAGTTTATTTCTACTTTCCAATTGATTTTATAAAATAAGTACACTTTTCAAATTAATCAAATAATATTATTTATATAAACTAGTGGCTGGCATTCTCTAGAATGTTGTGGATCCATTGGTTATTCCTGTGGGGGATCAAAGAGACTTTACAGGTTATGTCCCATTTCCTCTGAAGCATACTGTCTGAATGGGGTAGATGTTTGCCTCAGTAACTCCTCATCTAACTATTATCCCATTCTTTTTTGCTCATATATCTAATAGTTTCTCCTGGAAACACATTGGCTTCTCCCATGGCTGAAAAAGTGATTCTGAGTTCACCCATGTCCAAGCTAATGTAATATGTGACCCCAGCCTAGGAGAAGTGCATAAACTTGTGCTGGCAATGGCCTTGCTGGAGGTAGCAGTGTTGATCCCAGGCAGTGATGAACCTTCGGGATGCTGTGCAGATTTCTGCTGCTGGCTTTCCAAGGTGCATGCAGCAGCCTACCAAAATCAGAGTCATGCGTTTACCTGCTACATCTGTCCACTGTCTTTCTTTCTTCAGTTTGCAGCAAAATTCCAACAGAATTCTGTAGTGATTGCAATAGGGAGACAGGGTAGAGGCAAAGAAACAAGCTAGAAAGCATGAGAGAGCTAAACTATGAATGAATGCTCCTGTCAGAAGCCAGGAGTCATTGGGCTGCATAATTTAGAGAGGAAAAAAAGAACAGAAAAAGAATAAAGGAACAGTACTTTCTTCTTCAGTCTACATCAACTGAAATGCAGTAGTTCTCAGGAATAAATTACGATAACCTGCAGCCTCCCCACCTCTGGGCATGAGCACCTCAGATTCCCTGTGCTCAGGCCACACTAGCAATCAGTCTTCCTTATTTCCTCTCTTGTCATGGTCCTACATTCAATTCATCCGGAATTACCATGGGTTCTGTCTTCAGAAGAATTAGAATCCATCTGCTCTCCTTAACTTTTCTACTACCATTCTGATCTAAGACACCATCATCTTCTGCCTTCGTCACTACAAAACCTTCTTGACTCTGCCCACCGTTCTTTTCCCTATAGTCTATTCTAAATTCAGCAGCCAACATGGGCCTCTTACAACATAGTCTTATGACATTTTCCAGCTCCAATGCCCTCGGCTCCCTGTTTCACTCTGAGCAGAGTCACGTCTCTCTACAGACAGTAATCTACAAGACCCCAGGTGGCTCTGATTCACTAAGATCTTGCCAAGGAATATGATTCCCACTCCTATGCTATTTGTCCACTGTGATACAAGGCTGCTCACATATATTTAGAGAACTATTGAATAATGTGGAGCGCTACTGTTTGAAATCTCATGTGTATGTAGCACCTTGTAGTTGACAAATTATTTCTGCATATATTTCACTTAACCTTCACAATAGTGTTCTGAACAAAGTATTACTTCTCTTATTTTATAAATAATACATGTGAACTCCAAGAGGTTATAAAGGTTTGCCCAAAGTCACATGGTTAGGTATTGGTGCACTTATTTTCAAATATATAGGCCTAGTTGATCCTAAAAGGAGTAAGATTTTAATGTTAACTGATTCATACTGGATCAATTTTGCAGGTTGGTCCTGAAGATCTACAAGGACCAGTGAGTTAATGGTGTGTGTGTGTGTGTGTGTGTGCGTGTGTGTGTGTGTGTGTGTGTGTGTGTCTGCCTCTGGCTCAGCTCACTCTAGGGGTGGGGTTGGTATGTCATGTGGTGCTGGGGATTGAACTGCGATCTCTGCATGCTAGCCTAAGCTTGCCTAAGCAGGCTCTTTAGACCACAGAGCCATCTCACAGGCCTAATGTCCTGTTCTCCCTAGAGGTGCTGTTGGAACATTGTGGAACTCTGAAAAGCTGTGATCCATGGGAGGTCTTCAGATCACTGGGAATGTTCCCTGGAAGGGCACTGTGAGACCTTGACCTCTTCTCTCTTTTCTGTTTTTCCTCTTAACTAACTATAAGCTGAGTGGTTCCACCCCAACAACCTCAGGCCCAAGGCAGCTGGGACAACAGCTTTGAAATCTTGAAAATAGGAAGCTGAATTAAACCTTTTTTAAAAAAGTTGATTATCTCAGGTATTTGTTATAGTAATGGAAGCTAATACACAATAAGTTCCCTGAACAATCTCATTTAACCTCCTTTACTCCTTTACCTCCTCTCTCTCCATTATGTCTCCACCCCACTTTTCCATTCTGTTTCACTCTGCCCATTATAAAAAGGGTTCTGTACGTAGTATATACTTACTAGATATTGCCAAATCAGTATCAGCACCATGGGTCTTACTTCTGTCGTCATGGAGGAAATCCTTCTGATTTCTTCATTCATGAAGTAAAGAATGAGGTGGGACAGGTAAAATCAATGAGAAGGAATGTTCTGTGTTTTTTTTTTACTTTTACTTTTCTTCTGAGCTTGTTTTATGGCTATTCCTAAGGAAATTATTGTCTTGTTGAACAAGAATATCATTCTCTTCCACCTAGTAATGCAGTCATTTTTCTTACTTTATAGTTTCAGTTGTTCTCCCCATTGCCTCTCCTAGTTTGCTTTTGTTAACTAAATGTTTTACTGATTATTATGTTCTTGAACATAATCAGTTTTCTTCTTTCTCAAAAAAATGTTTGCAGCTTGCTCAATTATTTAACCAACAAGTATTTGTTTATCTCCTGATATAGGCCAAACTCTGATCTAGTAATTAAGAATAGATGAAGAGAACACTTTGTCTTTGTGGTACATCTGAGGAAAAGACAAGAGCCAAGGTAGCTAGAATTTATTTCTAGATACTCTAAGTAGCTTTCTATGTTTTAAGGAGATTATGCATTCACTTCTTAAAATAATGTTTTGAAGTAGTTTCAACATTTCTCAGATTTGTTAATTGAAGAATGCTAATTAATTCTTCTAAGTCATGTAAGGTAGAGCAAATATGTTAAATTGTTTCATTCAATCAAAATTAAAACAAGTTGACATTTGGCTGAGCTTTTGAATTACTAGAAAAGCTAAACATTTTTCATTATAATTTGCGTTAGTTTTGTGCGAGCCCCTGGGGATTCAGGAACACCATTTAGAGA
The DNA here is from genome assembly GCA_004027165.1 of Ctenomys sociabilis. Classification (NCBI taxonomy): domain Eukaryota; kingdom Metazoa; phylum Chordata; class Mammalia; order Rodentia; family Ctenomyidae; genus Ctenomys; species Ctenomys sociabilis. Next base: position 72,694 of record PVKA01002745.1, read on the forward strand.
AATTTGCTAAAAGACAATAACCATAAGAATGTCAAAACTCGAATCATGGGCTGGGGAGATAGTTTTGCTGCTTAATCACCTGCCTGGCAAGCATAAGGTCCCAAGTTCAATCCCGAGTACCACATGCCATGATTACAAGTGTGTACCCCTCTTTGTGGTGCACACCTGTAATCTCAGCACTAAGGAGGCTGAAACAAGAGAATCACTATGAGTCCAAACTGCATAGCCAGACCCTGTATCAAAACCATAAATAAAAAATAAATATTAAATTAAATTTAAAAAATTAGAGGAGTCTACAGAACTACCCACTCTCTCAGCAACAATTCCCTGAGTCCCAGCTTTTCTCTAATCACTGAGACAGACAAATGCTTTCCAACTTATTATGGCTCCTCTAAAGATGATGACTCAAGAGGAGTAGAAATCATACCTGGAATTTCAAATGCTGGTCTTTCCCCCAAGGTAGCACTATGGAATATGTTCTTCTTTCACAATGCTGGGAAGCAGCTGGGCGTTTCAGCTCCCAGGCAACCCTGTGATCATGAGAAGAAACGATATCCCTGTAAGGAATAGTACATGGGGGGCTGTGTTCAAAAACTACATGAGACACTGAATACTTCATTGTAAGATAGACTTTGTGTCAGATGAATTCCACAATGGTAGGCTGACAGAAAAGAGCCAAGTAAGCTTCAGGTAGGTTAAGCTAAGCTAGAATGTTGAGTAGTTTAGGTGTGTGCGTTTAATGTATCACAAACTTTCAGTATTTCCAACTTTTATTGGGCTTACTGGTTGTAACCCTATGGTAATCAAGCACCATCAGACACAAAGTGTTTCAGAAGCTCCTAGGACAGAAGGAGGCTGAGAAGTGGGGGGGGGGGGCTTTGCAAGACAAAGCATTCAAAGCAGTGAAAGTGGAAAAGAAGAGATAGAGGAAGAGAGGAGGTAGGAAGTGATCTGATTCTAAAAGAATGTGTGCAGCATTCTCCTGCACTGTGTTACCTTTATTTTGTAGTCAGTAAGGCATCACAGAGCTTGCATGATCAGGGCATGTTTTTTAAGGGTGGCAGCAGAGAGTTTCTGCTGGCTTTCAGGAAGAGTTCAGAAGCAAGATCAAATCAGAGACTATCACAGTATTCCAAGACAACTACAGTGGAAAAGGAAAGAGAAAATAGATGTGGGAAATAGTGCATGCATTGGATTGACTAGAGGAGCAGGAACAAGGTGTTATAAATTGCTACTGGTATCATATCAGTCTATTTAGCAGTCTCAGCTTTCTTTTTAAGACCACCATATGTCTTGACCCTCCCTGAAAGGCTTATGCTTAGAAACTAGAGAAAGACACTTGATTCAAAATGGGTCAGATTTTCTTCCCAGGAAATATCAAGTGAAGACATAGATTGAATTGTCCATACACTGGAAAGACATAGTAATTATGTTTTAATCCATGGAGACTAAAGGGTTGAAGAACATGTTGGGCCATAAATAAGAAGCAAAAGATGACCTCTCTATGGAAGAATGGAGACAACTTATACCAAATAAAGAAAGTAAAAGGTTGTGTTATCCAGGAGAGGAGCAAAGGCAAGGGTAGGGGAAAGTGAGGGAAAGAAGGGAGGGTGAGAGAGGGAGGGAAAGTTTGGGGCAAAGATGAACTTATGATTTTTGAAGATGTTACCCTCCTCTTGCAAGTGGCTCCAGGACACATCAGAGAAGCTGGAGAAGAAAATGGAGTGAGCTTCATGGGCCTGCTGTCATGAGGCCAAATATGACACTACAAAGCTGTGACACTTAAGTGTTTTATAAATGTTACAAATTAAATATTTCACTGATCCCAGAAAAGGAAGCCTTCTGCAAGAACAGTTGGGTAGCCACAGACATCAAATTCATGCATTTCTTTGACAGCAGTAAATCTTGGGATTTGGGGATTTTCTAAAGAATGTTTGTGGCAAAGGTATATCAAAGCTCTTGCTGAAGAATGTTTATGGGCCACTGTACCAGATGGACACAGTGACATAAAGACACACTTCCTCCCATAGGAGAGCTGACCCAGTGGACAGGGTAGCATGGTGCTTGGTACTGTAGTGAGAGTTTGAACATGAAATCTGAAGAACCAAAATGCAAATACTTATCTGAGCAAGGGGTAAAGGAAACTTTTCCAAGGAAGATATATTTGAGTATCACAGGATAAGAAGAAGTACACTGGAAGACTAAAGGTATAAAAGGGTGACACAGTAGAATTATCACACACTTTCTCCAAGTGTTGTTTTATACCCAGCAGTGTTGATTCAGGGAAGAAAAACAGTAAGTCTCATGAAAGTAAGGTCTGATTTTTACTTAAATTGATGAGCTGGTAATTTTTTCTTTGGGTTCAGCCAATCTGCAGATCAGGAGCCATGTGCAAATGGAAGCCCAACAGCCTTGCCCAAGTCCCAGTCCTGAAAACTCTGAGGCTCCAGCCAGCTGGTGAATGTATCTGTGCCCGATGTGCTAAACAAGGACTGCTCTTGTATTTACTTCATACGCCTTGACAGTCTACTTATGGCAATACAGAAATTATTTGGAATATGTTCCAAATATGGCAAAAGAGCTTATATTTTACATTTTGACATCCAGTAAAATAATCTTGACATCAGAAGCGTGTTGATAAACGTGCCTCATTCATTTAGTTCCTCTTCTTGAAAATACACCATATCTACACAAACCAAAATCCATACCACGACTCTCCAGAGCATGCTTCTGGTTTTTGTTTCTCCAGGCCCTCATCTGAAAATAGCTACAGTTGTAGGATACATTTAATTATACATTCTGCTTTTTTTTCCTGTAATATTTTTCCTGACATTTTCCTTTCCATTTTGTGTTTTAATTCTTGGTCCAGTATCTTTAGAATGGAGATTTCATAGTTAATTTCACTTGCCCCCTCTTGAGGCATTTGAATTATTTACAATTTTACACTATTGAAAATATTGTGACCTTCATTTATTCCATAATCAGCCTATTGTACAAGATACAATCCTGCTGTGTGAGATCACAAAGCTGATTCAGTCAGAAATTCTGCTTGCAGATTTTCAATCTAGTAGAGTATAGCTAGATCAATAGGTAAATACATGCACAGAAATGGTGTTTTCAGAAATACCCAATTACTTTTCCGCAGTAAGTGTTTCTATTTGGCTATTGTTTGGGGCTATGAAGCAAACAAGAGAAAGACTAATTTGTAATAGGCACAGATGAAGGAAGGTCTAGTGTTACCTGGATAGTCAGAGCTGCTTCCAAGAAATACTGCAGTGCTCTCAGTTGAGGCACATAGAGCTTCCAAAAGCACAAGGTCACTTATTAAATAAGTCCTATCATATGTGAATAAATCAATACCATGAAGCCACATAGAAAACATAAAATAAAATATGCAAAGAAGAATAACTCAGTGACTTGAAAACAATTTCTGACATTATGTGCACAAAAAGTGCAGTGTATATGTAATCATTCAGCATTTAGACCCTTTCCAATCTCTTTCACTGGACACAGTGCTGTGATACATACCTATATTTATGTGTGTCTTTTTAATTCAAGTACCTAGAATTTAGGGATCAAAGGGTATGAACATCAAGACATATACTACTTTGATATGTTCAATTTGAACTTGAAAAACAACATTGGAATGTGAAGCTAGACCATATAAGCAGGCCTATGAGGGCCCTACTTTTTAGGTATGACTGGAAGCAAGTTGCATGAGTTAGTACAAATCTTTCTTCTCATTGAATTAAGAAAAAGTAGCTATATATCTATACTATTTTGTATATACAGATACAAAATGGTCCTTCATTTGTATCCCCTTTTTTTGTTTAGTTTTGTCAGAGATGGTATTCCATTGCCATTTAAATATTGTAGGTGTATGAGTTCAGCAAAATAATCCAATATAGTCTAATAGTCCAAAATAGTAGTGCAGGATATCATGTCTGCATCTTTTACTATGAATAACCACCACAAAGACAACCATATACAATGTATTAATTATTAAAACTGTCCTACTAATCGGTTTGGAAATTGTCTCATTGCTATTTGTTTCTCAATAAAATTAATTAAAAAATTAAATTAAAAAAAAGAACAACAAAAAAAGTTCTATGCAAGGTTTCATTCTCAAAGAGAGGTAATTTTAGCCCTTTGTTATTGGATTATTGTGAAGATTGAACTCGTTCATTTCCTATGACTTACAGCAGTACCCAGTTTATGGTAAAAGATGTAATGCTAGAAACCATGAATTTGTATTGCTGATAATACAATAAAATGTTTTCATAATTTGTTTTGCCCTGTAGCACTAGTATTTTCTAACTGGACAGTGTATCTTTCATTGTCAAATTTCTTGTTGTTGTCACTTTTGGAAATGTTCCTTGACAATAACTCGTGGTTCACAGTATATAAATCTTTTTTTCCCTTCTGATATAAAACTTACTTTTAAAATACTTTTTAAACTACCCAATCACTAGTCAGAAGATATTTTGGTATGAAAATTGGCAAAATTGGAGTTCTACACCAACAAAATCAGTTCCAAAAGAATCCCTAAAGGATTCTGAGCTTCACTCTTGAAGGGAATTGAACAATTATTTGATCCCTATATTTCCCTAAGGGGCTCCACCGAGGCACATGATAAAAGAAGAAAGGGAATCCTTTTTTCTATAAAGAGGAACACTCATTTGCCAGAAGCAATTACATGCAGGTAAGAAAAGTGTCCTTTAAAATTCTGGAGCTTCACACTCTATAATCCTATCACATAAAATATTCTGTTAAACAAAGCTCTATTTGCAAAATGAGGCTCCTGTAAAATTCAGATGCATTCTGCCTACTGGCAAAAGAAGCCAGTCTTGTTCAAGATCTTTTGTGCTTGCCATACTTGTCTGAAACTGACGGAAGAGTACCTGTGGCTGTGGGAGGGAGCTGAGAACTAGAAAGCAGACCTGCTTTCTGCGCTTGTGTTGCTCAGTACCTGGGAGACCTTGTCCTAGCAGTTCCAAGGTTACGTCTCTGAACCTTAGATTTCCTAGGTGTACAAATGAAGCAGAGAATCAGCTGGGATCCAAGGCTCTGTGTGATCCGGACATTCCACTGTGTTTTTTCTGAGTTGGTTGTTTCTCTTTAGAGTTGGCTGAGAGTTAGGAATGCGGTAGGCAGTCATTAAAAATTACACCAGAATTCCCCACAGCACTTGGAGAGAGGGGGTGAAAAGCTCATGTGCTGATATTTTCTTCCTTAACTACAACCTGTGTTTATAAGGTAGCTATTAGGTGCCAGGCATTGCTATGCGGTGTGGACATATGGTGAACAAAAGAGAAATAGTCTCTGTCCTTTGAAGTTAAGGGAGATCAGATAATTGAGCAAGTGATGACAATTAGGTTTGATAGGTGCGGTGACCTCAGGGATCGCTGGCTTTGAGGTGCTGTGAGTTCCAGCTGCAGAGAAGGTGCTAATTGCACCTGTGTGTCAGCTCCTTTCGGTGACCTTCCTGGCCATCCCCAGCCTTCTTGGCTCAGGCTGGAGGAAGGCCTCCTATCTGTGCTCCAAGGCATCCTGTACCTAATTGATTAATACATGCAAGGAAATGGACAACCACCCCCTCGGACATGTAGTCTTCAAGAGGCACCCATTTTCTTTTCTTCTAGTGGTGTCCACTTTCATTCTATTTGAACACACAGCATAGAGGCCCAAATACTGTTGAGTAGACAAGAAAAGTAAGCTTCATGTGGGCTGGGGATGTGGGTGAGTCCTACATTGCTGGCCTGATGTGAGCCAAACCGTGGATTCTGTCCCCAGTATCAGAGCAAGAGCGACAGCAAGACTTCTTTCTCAATAACATTAACATAAAAAATTAAAACAAAATTTTAAAAGAGTAATAGTGAGAGTTAGAGCCAGAGCCAGAGCCAAAGCCAGAGCCAGCACCAGAGCCAGAGACAGAGACAGAGACAGAGCCAGAGACAGAGACAGAGACAGAGACAGAGACAGAGACAGGGCCAGAGACAGGACCAGAGATAGACAGAGACAGTAACAGAGACAGAGCAGCCATAGGCAAAGGCAGAGACAGAGAGAGAGAGAGACAGGAAATCAGATGTAATCCATATATATTTGCAAAGAGCAATAGCAATTGGTAAGACTCAGAAATGAGCACCATCTTTAGCCCACTAAATACTTTCTTGCAAGAGAAATGTCTAAATAAGGGTAATTCTCTATCTTCATTCACTTGTAGTTTTTATTTTAATTTTTATTACCCTAATATGTCTAATTTCTTCCTTTAAAAGGCCACCTGAGAGCACTGAGTCTTAGATGATGTTAGAGAAACACTTTGACCTTTGTGCAGGGAGGAGGAAAGAGAGGGAGGGAGGGAGGGAGGGGGGAGGAAGGGAGAAAGAAAGACTGATTCAGTAATCCCTAACTCCACTTAAAGATATGTTTCTCATGAACTCAGTAAAGGCCAAGAGGACAAATATGTTCTAAGATGACTTAGGGGCAGTAGTTACCTTGCTAACTGTGTACAACCATGGCAGCAGCACCCTAATCCAGTTCTGGATACCACTGCCACGTCATTTCTTCTTTGAATGAGAAGAGAAGCTTTCTGTGTTTGCCACTGTCTTGGCATTTAAGAATCTGCAGGTGACATACCACATACTGTAAAAGTGACTTCTCAGCCAGCACCTGTGATCCCCTGCCCCCTGGCCCTGCTCCATCACTGGGCCACTTATTTCCTCATTTCCTTTGATCCTGCTGCACATAATCTACATTCTTTCTGAAAACCAGCTTCCTTCCATCTCCCTACATTCACACAAACTGATCTCTGGTACCAATTCTCCTCATCCCTGACTTTCTTAACCATCTATGATAGGTTTTAGCAGCAATACCAGCTACAGAAGAGAAGCAGAAATGGCAGTGGGGAGCCTTTATTAACTTTGAACACATGAAGAAGATCGAGGGCAGGGAGATGAGAGGATCCTTACTACCTGAGACAGGGAGGCTGAGGCTTTATGAACCTTTCCTAGGGTGAAGAAGTTTGAGAGGCAGGTTCAGCAACACACAAGGAGCTGATTGGGTCCTCCCTTTTGTGCACAGGAAAGGTAGATGGAAATTGTATCTAAGGCTGGAGGGGGGAAGGAGGAGGAAGTGGTCACTGGAGAGATCAACTGTTGTTTTGGGGATTCAGTCAGGTTGAATCAGGCCACAGTAATTTAACAGTTTGTACAAGGGCCAGAACCTATCGCTGACTGACTTTCAAAGATCAAACTGTCACCTCTCAACCTTCCAGGATTTCTTTCTTGATTTCTCCATCTTACTATAATTTTTGTCCTGTGAGATTTATATGGGGCCTCTCTTTTTATGCATCCCTCCTGCAGTTTCTTCACTGCAGTTTTTGGCATTCATGGATTCAAGAGGCCTGGTCACTAGAGAACTTCTTCAAATTACATTCTTTGTCATCTCTAGTCTGCACACAAAATAAGCTGCTTCTTTTTTTTATGAATTTACGACAGGGTGTACAAGGTCTCACTACACAGATTAGACTCGTAGTGATTCTCTTGTTTTCAGTCTCCTAAGTGCTGGGATTAAAGGCACATGCCATAAAAAAAAAATAAAAAATAAAAATAAAGGCACATGCCAGCACACCCAGTCTCAACCACCATCTCAGTGCGCCTTGAAGGTGGGGCCAGCACAGCACGTTGGGAATTGAACCCTGGCCACTGTGCTTTGCCTAAGCAGGCACTTTAGTCCACTGAGCTATGTGGGCAGCCTTAGTAAGCTGGTTCTTGAGTGAAAAATATTCAGTCCTAAGGGAACGATGTGGATAAGCAAACAGGCACACTCACATGTACACACACATGCACGTGCACATGCGCACACACACTCACACACACACACACAATTGGTAACTACAGGGTAGAAGAAGGTAAGATCCACAGTGGGAGAAGAGATATCAATAGAAAGGAAAATGGCAGAGGGGGCTGCAAGGGTCAGTGCAGAGCAGCACTCAAGGATGGTAGAGTGAAAGGTATGCTTCCAAGATACTTTGTGCATAGGGGATGCCTGGGGAATGATCCTGCCGGGGAAAGTTTTCATATGATTCATTCATTGACTTCCTTTTACTTTTTTTACTTACCCACTGGTATGAGGAGAAGAAAAAAATAAATAAATAAACATGCATGTCATGCAAACAATGCTTTAATTAAAAATAAAAGAAAGAAAAGCTATCCTTAAGACACAAGTGAGCTAACTGTACTTAGAGCCCACAGAGGCAATGGACACACACACAAGAAATGTCCCCTGAGGCTGAGGGGAGAGCGCAGCTTTGGATGAAGCACTGCTTCTAGCCCCTCATACTTATTCATTTTATTCATAGCGATTTACACCTATTTTGTTTGAAACATTCATTCTTGCCCAAGATATGAGGAGCGCAGAGTAGGAGCAATGGAGCTGAGGGAATGGATGGAGAGCTTCCCGGGCCCTTAAATGCCCATATGTATTTCCAAGTATAAACACATCCCAAGAGAAACTAATGCTTTTTTCTGTCCCTGTTTAACTCCTCATGCTCAGGTGTCTTTGGGTACGTTTTGCTGCCTTTCCATGGTAGATGTGAGGCAGAACCTGAGCTACATAACCAACACTCACAGAAGAAGGTATTCCCCTTCCTCTCGGTTCCCTTTTTCTTCTGTTTTGGATATTCTGTTTTCTTGTAGGTGCTGTTCTGAGAGACCTAAAAATAATATGTAAAAAGAGTTGATCAGTGAGAAAAGATCCATGCCTTGAGTTGTGGTGTGGCTTCCTGGGAATCAAACCCAGGGCCCTTGTCCTCTTGTCTTGCTTTAGATAGGGGCTTGCTAAGTCACCAAGTGCCCCAGGCTGGGCTTGAACTTGGGATGCTCCTGTCTTACCCTTCTGACTGCTGAGATAATCAGTGTGTACCTGCTCACCCAGTGAAAAGCATGTGACAAAAGTACACACCGCTAAAATTGTAGTTTTTTCCTAAAGTCTGAAGTGTGATCTCTTTTCTGATTTTCTTTTCTGTGTTAGGCAATCCAAGCCCTGACTTTCTGCATAATCATAAGTGTACTCCCACTGGCTGCACCCCTACCCTGCTGTGGATTCTTTAGATGTCACTGTCTCACAGGTTCAGAGTCTGGACTGCTGCCAGGGGAAGTTACTCTGGTTGCATTCCTCTCAGTGGCTGACGACCACAGTTCAAGAGCCAAGCCTGGCATGTACCTGGGTTCACATGGCTTCAGGACTAAGGATGACTTTTGGATTCTCAAAAGAGTAAAAACACTGAGCCAGTGCTACTCCATGAGGAGTGTGACAGTGACTGCCAGTGTTAGGGAACTGGCTGCGAGACTGCCTCATCTCCCCATCCCAGCGCCTCATCTAAATGTGGACAGGCAACACAGACCACACAGCCCACACCTGTACTTGTGTACTGCCTGCCTCTCTAATGAACAGGTTTTCTCACCCTTTCTCTACCTCTTCACACCCCTGCCTAGGAGAGGAGTTCCCACCCACCAACCTTAGCACTTCCCACTAAATAGTGTGCTTTCCTGCTCTAACCCAACTGGCTTATGACTTTCCTAGTTGTTCCTCAAAGTCCTCGTTGAAAAGGGCCACCTCAGCTGAGCTTCTGCCTCCCTAGTGGGAGGTTCTTTATCTTGGGATGATGATATGTTATAGAAAGACCATAGGTTTTCTTTCATGGTTAGATACAAATAGCTTTGGCAAATTTTACCAGATCGCTGAGCAGTTTTCCTTTTCTATCTAAAGAAGCTAATTACAGTTTACCTGAATGGTGGAAAAATTCACAGAGATAAATGCAAAGTCCTGATATGGTATCTGGAGCAACACCGGTGTTTAGTAAGGGCTGGATGAACAAATTCAGCTTTGGAATGAAGGCGCATAGATCTTATTTTTTCCCCTGGTTCTTGGGATTCTCCACCCTTCTGCAGTCACAGAGGACCTAGGTAAGAGCAGCTGTATGGTCCCAGGACAAGAACACAGCCATAGATGCATCACCCTTGAATGTTTACTGGATGCAGCTATTAGGTTAAGCACTACAGGGCAAGTGAGATGTCAGGGGCTTAGTCCTCATCCTCTGGAAGTTAAGATTGTGCTATAGAAACAGGCACCTGAAGATCTTGACAGAAGGAGTTATAGAATGTGGAACAATCCTGGAAGAGGCCTAGATGTGTTCCTAAGGGCAGGCTATGATGCCTATGCTCACTGTAGCACATGGAATCCCTAGTCATGGGGCATCTGGAGCTAGCAGGGTGCTCTTCCCTGTGAGATGCAAGTCTGGGAGGAGAAACTGAAGAATAGGCACAGAATGCCACAAGGAATTCATGGGAGTGGGTGGACCTCAGCTGGGGTTTCAAGGAGGACTTTGAGGATCAACTCAGAAAGTCACAAGCCAGTTGGGTTAGAGCAGGAAAATACACTATTTAGTGGGAAGTGGGAAGGCTGGTGAGTGGGAACTCCACTCCTAGGCAGGGGTGTGAAGAGGTAGAGAAAGGGTGAGAAAACCTTTTTAGTAGAGAGGCAGGCAGTACACAAGTACAGGTGTGGGCTGCTGTCCACGTCTAGATGAGGCACTGGGATGAGGAGAAGAGGCAGCCTCCCAGCCATATGGAAGGGCCTTAGTTTTATAGCAGATATTGCAACAAGTTCATGCAGTGATCCCACAAGTACTTTATATATCAAGCATCAGGAACACAGAAAAGCCAATAAGCTTCTTGTCATAGGTGTTATGTTAAATAGGAGACAAGCAATAGACAAAGTCATAAAATAATTGCAGGTTTTAATAAATGCAGGGATGAGAACAAATGGAATGGTGTTAACAGTCCCTAGGAGAGACTGTTGTGAGGTGGGGTCAGAGTGGGGTTCCATGAGATGTGAAGAATGAAAATGACACAGTCCTGTGAGATAAGAGGAGTGCTTTGTAGGACAGCTAATGCAAGGGCCCTAAAACCCCAGGAGAATCGGCTTATTCACAACACAGACCTCCAAAGTTTGGTTGAAGGACAAGAGCTGGATGTGAAGCGAGGTGATGTTAGGAGCTGAGAATGCACACACAACCTCGGGCTGCTCTGCACAGAAGTAGCCTTGTAACCTGCATAGTGGCAGGAAGTGAGTTGTAAGGATCCTGAAAAAGAATGAGTAGTGAAGTTCTACCAACTGGCACGCTGTGTGTTTCCTTTTCAGTCATGTTTTAGACGAGTAATGTAAGCTCGTTCATGCCCAGATCACGCACGAGTGACACACCCCCTGTAGGCACCACCTAACATATCTTCTAAGCTAACAATTGGATTTTCCTCCATGAAAGATGCAAAGCCCCACATGAAGGAGGATAGATTAAGAGGACAGATAGCCTCATGGTAGTTCAGGACAAGTGTTACAGTGCAATAAGCCTGTTCATTGAGGGTTCATCAACAAAATGAGTTGCACCATTTTGCTTTACGGAGCTGAGTGAATTTCGAGGCTGTGGATAGGCACTATGAAGAGGCATTGGTCTCATCTCTGTTTTTAATCTATTGTCTTTCAGGAAAACTTGCTCCCCAACACAGGCATGTGTATCCATACCTGCCTTGTTAACTTCCTACATTCCTCAAACCTCAGGTCAGCTTGTGCCCCTGAGATGTTACTATTTGAATGTCTTTTGCAAGCTCTTAGCCCCCCTGCACACTGAACTCATTGCTCTAGCCCCTGCAGAGTCACATCATGAATCCAGGAGGAGGATGCACCTTACTGCACTCACAGCTCAGAGCCACCCATCTCCATAGTCTCAAGACTCAGCATAGTGCTTGCCTCAAAACATGACTGCAGGAAAGGTTGTCAACTTGAATGTACTTCCACCCAGATCTCCTTTCCTATAGTATGATGCTTCCAAAGCTTCCAACGTCTTCTCCCCCCTTTATCTGGGCATGACAACTGTCAAGATCTTCTTAACAACTCAGTGGCTTCATTTATAAATGCTTACTTCTCATGCAACTGCCAGCCCCCCATGAGCCAGCAACTGAAAGTGGCAGGGACATCTCACCTGGTTATTCTTATATCATTGCTGGAACAAATGCCCAACACTCAAAATGAGGGAAGGAAAAGTTCATTTAGCTCACAGTTACTGGAGATTTGAAGACACTGGAGGAGAGGATGGGACACTGCGTTGTCCAGGATGGCCCTCTCCACAGCACAAGCTAACCAATTTAACAGTCTGTGCCTCTCTGGCCACACCACTCAGGCCCTGTGCTGGTTGTCTGGCAGCACCCCTCAAGCTACTCCTTACTTCTCCAGCTGCATCTGACCCATAAATTAAATGAGGCTTTGGGGGAACAGCTAGACACAAACCATAATAAACAGTGAGGAAAAAGAGGGTCAGTGAGCATCTGCCCAGTCCTGGTTCCACTCTTGTACAACACCACCTATTATCTCATAGGAAAAGCAACTGATGCTGTATTGAAGGAACAGAGTCAACTCGGGTAACTAAATGGGAAGTGCTACACCAGGCCCTCAGGAGCCATCTCATCTCTCCTCCTGTTGAAGACAAGTTTCAGGAAGGCTTAGCAAATTCAAGGACACCCTCTCATCCCTGGAAATTACTGCCTTGGAACTTTTCATTCCATTATGTATCTTTTGGGATGTTCTTTTACCTGTCTGTGTGAATACCTGGGTTCATTTTGGTCAGGTTTGAAGGCAGAGAAGCCAGTGGAACTGGGAGACTTTTCTTATCTAACAAATGAAAATCTGTGAGACCCTGTGAAGTAAATTAAAATTCATTGAGAAAGCACAACAAAATTATATGGAGGATGCATGTTCATTTTTTTTTTTTTTTTATTGTCAAATGAGGAACTCTACATGGGTGGGGTTTTCAACATGATTGGCCTAGTTGAAAGAGAAGAGGAAGTGAAAGTCAAAGGAAGGAAGGGAACCTTGATTTGGCTTTAAAATCTATACTACCATCAATGTTCTGAGCTTTCTGTTTTGTTTTGTTGCCTTTTTTCTGTCAAGCTCATTAGGATCCCTATTTCAAGTAGAACACTTCTTCGGATTAGTGGATAGGCATGAAAGTGTATGGCTTGGCTCTCCTGCTAGAGGACGAGTCAGTTGAACATCCCCACTGCTGGATCTGTGCAGAGTTTGGTAGGATGTGCACAAACATGACGAAGCCCACAGAGACTCCAGCCAGGGCTCCCTCTGCAGGCATGGAGGTGCTTTGATGGACAACAGTGGCTCAAGGACTCCTGCACAGGAGTGGAGTGTGGCTCACCAGTCAGAGCTTCCTACCAGATCTCCTCCATCCTCCTGTCCTTTCACGAGTGTGAGATCTCCACCAAAGCCTAAAGTTTCTCACCCCTCTCCCACTTCCTCCCTTTCTTTTTTCACAGGTGCTTCCTCCAATCATGCTCCTGCTTTGGGGTAACTCTCTGAGGACATATACATCCTCATTAGACTGGTCTGACTTCCAGGTGATCATAGCAGAGCTGTTTTTAACATCTCCTTTTACATGAAATTTGAATTTTACCCAGAGATTTGGAAAGAACCACTTGCAGAAGAACCATTGCATGCACACTTCATACAAGGAACCTCTCCCTTTTGAAAACAACTCAACACACAATCATAACAGCAGAATTGCTGTATCGTCTTTTACCCTGCACTGTTCCACTGAGGTGGGCAACGATCTGTTCAGAGATCAGGGACCTGAGCACCACAATGATAAAGTGACTTTGGGATGGCAGTGAGAGGTGAACAAGATGGTGACTTATGGCAGTTCCCAGGTTTCTGGTCTCCTCGGACCTTCACTCTGCCATATTGAATAATTCCATGGTTCACTCCAACTGAAGGGTAGAACCAATTCAGGCAACATCAAGAGACTACTTTGCTTGACATGATCAATTCCACCCAAAATCTCATTTTTGCAAAATAAAGAAATATCAATTCTGTGGGTGTTTATAAAGCACACTTAGTTGATTGATCGAAACCATTTTCAGCAACATGACACATCATCAAGTTTTCAATATAATCCCAGTGCCCTGCACCATGCAAAGAACACAAAGGTCTCCTCAAAATTGCTGGCTGACTCTTCCTTGTTAGGTGGACACTAGACTATTTCACATGTATAATCTATCTTTGAAAGATGACAACCATAGCTGTATTTGTAAAACATGCCCATCCAAGTGACAAACTGCAGGCTCATGGGTGTTGTTAAAAAAAAACATGAGTTTATCATTCACTGTATGCCTGAAACTTGGCTAGGATCACCCAAATTGTTTGTTCCACACTTCAGATAGAGAAACTAAAGCTCCAGGATGGTAGCATCTTGCCCAGTGCATCACACTGAGTCATAGAGGCCAGGTTTGATCCAGATTATATGTTCTCTGCCCTTTTATTTCTTCTTCATGGCTAAACCTGATATGAGCACAAAATTTCCAGGAATGGAGGTGAGACTGAAATCATAAATGTGCTTTACTTAAAGAAATATTTTTTCAGTATTTCTTTCAAGTTGGATTCACAAAGCAATACCTAGAAAAGCCTTCTTTAGACCCTTTGCTCCACAAGCTGAGTAGAGGACATTTGTAATTACCACACTCTGTTTGGTGATGCTTTCAAAGGGCTTGATGTATCACAGACAATTTTTTACAAAGTATATGCACATCAGTTCTCTATGACTTTTTTAAAGTCTAATTGAAAAGCCAAGGACACTAGCCAGAGAAGGGTGTAAATGCAGTGAGCTCATCACACTCCCAATCTTGGCGGGAAGAGTTGGTCACCCAGGCACATGGCCCAAACCTACTGCCACCATGCAGCCCGCTCTGCAAGCTCACTGCTCAGCCCCCACCAGAGGTTGGTGAGGACACAGTGACAAACTAAGCCTGCTCCCTACCACATTACCATACTTAGGGAGAGTCCCCCACAGACAAGAAGAACAGCTCCATGCCAGGCATTATTCATATGTTCTTGACTTTATGCATTCCTAGCACTTTAGTTTGAGTGATCCCACCAAACCCATGTTGAAATTTAATACGCATTGAGAGGTATTAAAAGGTGGGATGGCTAAGTGATGATTAGGTCATGAGGGTTCCAAATGAATTAATCCATGAATGGGTTAATAAGGTAATAAATTATCTCAAGAGAATGTTTATTATACTCACCTTGTGACACTTGTGTCGCACTGGGGCTCAGCAGAGTCCCCATCAGCAACAACACCCTCATCAAATGCTGTCCTTCACCTTCGGGCCTCACATGCCCTGGAATCTTATGATGAATAGACCATTACCCTTTCTAAATTGCCAAGTATGTTCTATTCTGTTACAGCAAAAGAAAATTGATGAAGACACCCAATAAAAATCTCCGAGGGCATATTTCTGTCCAACCACTGTGTGCAGAACTGGTAATGAAAGCAGACAAGTTCCTTGAGAAGAAGAAGAAGGGGATAAACAGGCCAGGCTGTGGCCCTGACACACTGCCTATACAGTGGCCCTGCACCTTCCCTTCTTCTAGTCCAAGATGAACCACAGTTCTTCTCAGCTCATCATGGAAGCCCTCTCTTTGCCAGCCACGTGCTTGTGATATACTTCTTTTCCACAGTATGTGAGGGTCAGCCTGCAAGGGACCTGTGGAAAAAAAATTACCTCCCCAGGAAAAAGAGCACCATACAACAGGAGGCTCTTTTCCCTTCTTCCTCTCTTCCTTTTGGCCTGTGATGGTGTACTAAGAAGGCATAATGCTTGGAAATGAGAACACTGTTGAAATCCAAAGAATAGAGGGACAGAGAGATTGCAGGGCACAAGTCCTTGATGATGTTAGGAAGTGACTTGCATCCAAGCTGAGCTTCTGTGGGTCAGCTCTGGCAAACCTAAGTCATTTTAGGTTGGGTCACGTTAATAACTGCAACAAAGTATGGTAAAATGTTATAGAACTCATTCTTTCTAGGTCTATTTTTGACCCAGATAATGGGCCTGGTGCTTACACAATATCCTTTTTGCAGTAGCATAAGAGAGAAAAGCAATATACAGAAGAATGAGATTACATAGCCAACCTACATTCACCCAAAAGAGAGGTGACTTTTAGTTTTCAACATCAATCTGTAGTCCTTTGTTACAGGATGCTGATTTTCCTGTGAGGAACCACAGTTACCCATCTCATATGGTCCTGGCTGAGCCACCCACTATGGTGTCTCAAGAGCCCCTGTGTACTTGTATGTGTGTAAGATTTGAGCTTCTTCTGAGATTTCACCACAGTTTAAAAAAAAAAAAAGACCATCTCCTCAGTATCTCCTCCAGGAGATTGTTTATCCTAGATAAATAGTACAGCACATTATTAAAACCCAACATGAGAAACAAGCGATACTCCAGGCTCCCAAATTCTACATTTTCTCTTCACAAATAATTCTGAAGTTGTGGAGGGCTACATGAGTACCAAGAAACACTGAGTTGGAGAGAAAATATGTGGAAGGCTTTTACTACTCATGCTTGGTAGACAAGTGTTATCAACAAACACAAACTCTGAGAACACAGTCTTCTCTTTAAGCACACTGTCAGTGCCAGGACAGGAGTGCTCATCTTTAATACTAAGAGAAATGAAAGATGAGCTCTCCCTAGGAAAGTGAAGAAGGCCTGTGGCTTGTTAATGTGGGTCAGCACTTTTCAGATGTACTCATCCTACAGCACACAGAGAACAGCAAACCACAGCCTAAGGCTGAAACCAGCCCATCTCCTGTTTGCATAAATAAAGCTTTATTGGAACACACCACATCTGTTTCTCTATATCATGTCCATGGCTCTTACACTGTGCTGGCCATATCGAGTGTTGTGACAGAGACCACATAGACTAAACTATTTCTTTTCTGGTCCTTTCAGGTAAACATGGATGGCCACTGGTCTATTCTAATAAATAAGCAATTATTATCAGCTATTGAATAGTTACATTCATCTAAATCTAGAACATCTAAAATGGGTACCTAATTCTAATTTTTAAAAAATATGGAAAATTAAGCTTAAAGATCCTTAACAATTTGAAAAAGGCCATACAAACAGCAAGAACCCAAGACAGGTACTAAGCATGGTGAATACTGTGATAAATAATGCTGTGTGACTTTTGTTCCCTTGGAACTTATAATACGTGAAGAGAAATTGTAGTTAAGCACACAAACACACATATAAACACACATGTGTGCACATATCTGTACTATGATCATGATTAGATATTATTGCCAATGGGATAAAGGGCTATGACAGAGGAACATCAGGTACTCTGGCGGAGAGCAAAAGAAAGCCAAGCTGAATGTGTGTGTGTGTGTGTGTGTGTGTGTGTGTGTGGCAGAGAAGTGGGCACTAGACTGTGTTCCCAAGACAACAGAGCCTACCAGAAAGCGTACTTGTTAGTTTTATTAGAGGTAAAATCCAAAGATGAAAAAGGGAAACATGAAGTAATGCAAGGAATGAGGAAAATGAAACACAAGGTGATGCTTTACCACAACAGCACCAACGGCTCTTATGTAGGGGCCATCAAAGGTAACTTGGTGGAAAGAAGACTGTGATTTGCCAGCTTCTCCCAAATTTTGTGTCTCCTGAGAGAGTTGAGACACCCTGTGTCCCCTAGGAGATGGTGAATAGGAAGTTGTGCTTCCCATTGAGCAAGTTACTGTAGCAGTGAAAATTGAATGAGGCTGGGAAATTCTAAGGGACCCACAAAAAGGTCAATCAGAGGCCAAGGCCAACAAGCTTGTCTGAGGAAATGATGTTGCAGCTGAAATCTGAAAAAAAAAAAAATGAGTATATGAAAGGGAAAAATATGACTTAGCCTGAGGAAGGGAGAGGTGTGAAGGCCCTGAAGTAGGAAAAATTTTTGCATATTTGAGGAACTGAAAATGACTGCTGCTCCAACATCTACTACCTGTGTAAGCTGCAGAAGTTTATAATCTTCACTGGGCTTCCATTTTCTCACTTGTGAAATAGAGATCATAACTGTTCCTACTTCAGAGACTGTCACTGCTTCTACCTTATCACAAGGGATAAACATCATGTATTTGTAGGCTTACCGTAGATTTGTGGTCATGAGAACCAGAAAGCATTAGCCATAACTTTTTTTCCTACTGACACACCACAGAGTATGTTTTACCTAATCTGGTAGGGATTTCCCCATCCAATGAAGTCGCCATATCAAGATTAATGGCCATAGTACATTCCTTTGTCAGTGTCACACTGAAACACATCTCTTTAGCCATACTTAAGCTCCAAACAGAGGCAATAGTGAGCTCATAATTAAACTTAAAATAATATAACTATCTGGCTTACAACCTGAAACATAATAATGCCTTCCCACAACATCTCAGCAGTTCTAGTATGTTCCAAAATTTCAAAGTCAAATCTTTTCTGAGACTCAAGGCAAAAATCTTAGCTTTGACCTCTGTGAAAATCAAAAGCAAGTTACATAAAGACAAGGTACAAAATCATAGGGTCACATTCCTGCTTCAAAAAGGAGGACTGGGGGAACAGAAAAGAGTCTAACCAAAGTGAGACTGAAACCCAGCAAACACTAAGCCCTGCATCTGGCATCTGGGGTTCACCGAGATAAAATGTTAATTGCAAAGGGCTTGAGTGACCCCACCCCTGTGATCCTGACAGCTGCAGCTCCATGACCTTTCTTTGAGGTTGGCCCCACTTGTGGGCTGCGAATTTCTTTGTACCTCTGATGTCCCTGTTTCTCCTCTATGCCTTAAGCTTCATTCTCACAATTTTATGCACTACACTCTCAAGGTGCTTTTTATCTGGCCTTCCAAACCACACTGACTCCACAACATTGACATTCGAATCATTATTTCTCATGTTACTTGTGAATTACTCTAGTCTATTGGATTAAGAAAAGCCCTGGAATAAGCATGACTCAAAATCCCCAGGAGAACCAGAAAGCATCTGCATTGAAATTTTGTCACCTGAAAAGTGATCATGCTTCCCATCTTGCTGGACCTCCCCGTAATGTCATATGTTCTTATATCATGTTGTCAGACATGGCCAAGAGGATTTCCTTGACAGGAAGACTGTGATCCACATCCTGCATAAATCAAAGGTGACTTGCAGAGCTGAGGCAGTGCTCTTGAACATGTTCTACAGGAGAACAGCACCCAGAACATTAGGGCTGCCTCTTAAATCCTTTCACAAGTTAGGAAGACTCAGAACAAGTAGACCCACTCTTCATGCATAGCTTAAAACCAAGCTGCAGATAACCGAAAGCATGGTGCAGCACAAATGAAAATCAACATTGGTTATGACAATCCACAGGCACTGGGGAATGCTTTGTAATGCGGCAAAACTGACAAACACATTCATTGATACTTCTTTTACACCAAAAATTGTGAAAGGTAAAAATGCAGTGAGTCTTGTATAAGCTGTCAGGGTTTTGTACTCTTTCCCTGAGGGATTTTGTTTTTCTTTTCCCTCCTGGATCTCTGATCAGGGAGATACACATGTGCTTGCTCAGATATGAAGTGTGTGAGACGATGGTGTAAGACTGAGCCTTCGCCTGAATATGTTCACTCATATCTTTATGTGCATTGGTCAAAACAGTAGAGGCCTCTTGGTTCTAACACATCCCTTCCATCTGCATGTCCCAACTGGATGACTTTCATTCTCTTGTGATCATCTCTCCATCGGCATTTTCATTTTCCAATGATAGCAGAGCTGTGAAGCATAGGACGTGCTGACAGAATCACACCCATCATGTTTTCTCCCACGCTTCACTGTAGCCCTCCACAGCTACCCCTACAGCTATTGCTCCACTTTCCACTCCAAGATTCCTCAGGAAAACCCCAGCTCTAGGAAACAACTCTAGCAATATCACTATGATCTACACAATTGCAGCCTCCAAGAAGGTTTCAGAGACATAACCTTGTCCACCTCCACCAGTGCCTTTTGTCCCTTTTAATGCATCCCATCACTCCTGCCATGTTCTGAAGTGGTCCTGGAAGCTGAAGTAGCAGTGTGCTACAGTGCTTAAGGATGAAAACTTACAGACAAATCCCTGCTTCTTAGTGACAAGCAACCTTGGGCAAATCACTGAGCTTGTCCATACTTTCATTT
Organism: Ctenomys sociabilis; assembly: GCA_004027165.1. NCBI lineage: Eukaryota > Metazoa > Chordata > Mammalia > Rodentia > Ctenomyidae > Ctenomys > Ctenomys sociabilis. Next base: position 92,763 of record PVKA01002745.1, read on the forward strand.
TCTAACATGAAAAATGGAAATAATCACCTTATATTATGGGATTATTATAGAAATTACTTGAATAAACTCATGAGGTACTGAAACTAGACCCTAGTATGAAGTTAAGTGCTCAAATATTATTTTATGAATGAACCAAAATACACTGGTCAAGTCACAGAGGCAAAGGCAAAGTGAGACATTCCAAGTTCCAACCCTTTCTTCTAAATGGTAATGATAGCTAGTATTTGGTCCCACCCCAATTTCTCTGGGTGCCTGGTGCCCTTGTACACATCCTTGTGCCCCACTCCAGGCCTCAGATATCCTTATACAGAAGAAAAAAGACCCAAGATGAAAGTGATCATGGAGTATGACATGCAAGGTCCAGAGAATCAGAGTGTAAAAGGGGAAAAGAAAGCATACAAAGGCCCAAGCACCATTCTAAACAGCCTAACACCCACCAAGGAGACCATCTTCAATTCTTTGAGCATCCCTTAGGTACCTCAGTGAAGGGGGCCTGTTGGCAGCAGCCCCAAGCACCCCTCTGAATCTCAAGCAATTCAGCACTGGCCTAGACTCACATCATTTCTACACCCACTACCGCTGCAGGACAACTTAGTGGATAGTTATTCACACCTCTACTTTGCTTATCAAACATTCCTTGCAAAAAGCATTTTCCATGCAGAGGAGTCTTCATAATTAAAGCATACTCCTTGGCATTGGATATCCAGTGATTTCAATCCTCAAACTGCTTCCTGGATGGGTCACCTCTTCAATGACTCTAAGTAAAGTGAATGCCAATTTCTAAGGTTAAAACATAGAGGTACAATCCCAAAGACATGGCAAACAAGTGATGCAGAGACAGACTAACACCCCACAGTAAGCAAAGCTACAGCTCAGGAAGGAATCCTCTCTGCCCTCACAGCAGCCAAACTCAAGGTAAAATGAGCACCTGTCATGATTTTGCATGACATATAGAAGTAGGTAAGCTGTATCCGTGGGCTCATGAAGCACAAGGATCAAGGAGACAACCTCAAGATCAGGTTCTCACAAAGGCAGAATCTGCAGAAATGGAGGGAGTACAAAGAGTGAAATAATAACAAGAATGGGCATGGACAGGTAGGGGGTAGTCCCTGTGGCAGCAAAGGCTTATATGTCCTCCTCCTTAACAGAAGTTAGCCTTGCATAAGAGGATCACAACACAGTGTGTGTGTACTAGGGTCTGGCTCTGAACCAGGTGATTAGACAAAAGTTTCTCTGCCAAAGAAATCTTATGAGGTCTAAATTCCTATGATGCTCATTGGGAAAATGAGGAGCCAAGCCAGGAGAAGCTGAGTAGTCTTGGTATCACTGGTAAAGCTGACATCACACTCAAGGTCCCCTTGCTGACTGTATGCAAGGTTTGGAACAAGCCAGAGAACTCACAACCCATTGAGTGTGACAATGGCAGTGAAGATGAGAGACAGCTATGGGTTCAAGAACAGCACCTTGGAAGTGTTGCTGGGAGCTTCCTACATCTCGACATCACCTTGTCCTCCTTCCTGTGACCACCAATTCACTGTACTGGTATTCTTCCTTTGATCCTATGTCATCTCATGAGGAGAATTTATGAGATAATTTCTCATGAGGCAGAGTAACCCTCCAACCTTTATGACTCACCTTACTCTCAGGTAGGGCATTTAGATTTAACATACTCTGTAGGGAGTTGGGGACTGGAGTGTGAGCCTGTCATTTGCCAACACATCCTTCTCAGAAGGGGGCTTGTGGTGTCACCATAGCTACCCTTTCCCTTCACACACTTTTTCTGATAAGAAGCTGCTCTTCCTTTGTTCTGTCATGTAGGATTCACAAGTCCAAAGCAAAAGCACCACCAGGGAAAACATCCTCCCAAGACTAGGACTACTCAGCGCCCACAGAGATTTGTGTATGTCCTCCTGCCTGTGAGAGCAGTGGTGGTGATTTTATGGCACGTGTGCAGCAGGGAGCTGTTTGTGTCTCAAAATCTCTAAAAGGCCCACCATTGCTGCACTACAGTTTAGGAGTTATAGCATAGTTCAGGATGTTCACTGGCCTCATGGAAACCAACTGATAACCCAAAGTGCTGGACTCCACCTTTAGGGTTTCTGATTCAGTATTTCTGGTTGGGGCTCAGAATTTTCATCTCCAATAAGATGCCTGTAGACACCAGTGTTTCAGGTTCTAAGACTTGCACTCTGAGAAACTCCTGATCAGAGATCCAGGAGGGAAAAGAGAAACAAAACCCCTCAGGGAAAGAGAACAAAACCTTGAAAGCTTATACAAACACTGGTGTTGTCTGTTATTAGCAAGAAAGTACTCCATTCTCAAGACTAATGGTCCAGATACTCAAGAGACGCTCAGTTCTTCTACTTTACAGGTGTGCAGCCTGGGGCAAGCCAGGGTCCCTGAGCCTCCATCTCCTACCCATTAAATGAGAGTAAGCATGATGGGTACCTTGAAGGCTACTGAAAAGATGAGGGAGTACTTGCAAACAGATCCTGGAGCACCTTTCCTAACACTTAGCAAGTGCCTAGTGTCTGCACATTGTTAGGATTCCAGGAAGCTGCAAGCCTCTGAAATTCCCCATCCCTCACCCCCTCAGGAAGCTACATGCCCAAATCCTAGAAAGAACATCTCCTATTATTACTGAATGCATCTGTCTCCCTGGAACTTCTCCGGGATTAAGTCAAGCTTCAGAGGAAATTAGTAATTATATGATGACAATGAGCCAAATGTTTCCAATCTCTGGATTGGTGACTGAGAAAAGTCAAAGAGTACTTAGATTTTTGCTATAAGGGTTGAGCTGCATATCAAAATCTCAAAATTTGGATCTAGGCTCTGCTAATTTCTGGCTAGCTAATTTTAAGCAAGGTCAATGTTATCATCATGGTTCAGCTCCTGTTTTGTGAGCCATAGTCCTCCTCATCATGAGAATTCTAATAGCTGCCTGATATTTGTGTCCTTCACTGCTCCAGGCAATAAAGGTGGCAGCTCTGATAACCTGAGCCCAGGGATCCCTGGCCTTGACTGTGCTGGTGCTGGGCTGTGTTGGGTGATGAAAACTTTCTTTCTGGGAAAGACCAGGTCATTCCTCTCAACTGAAATTTCCCAGCCGCAACCCACCTGAGGTTCTAGAGAAAACTTCAGACCTGGATATCCAGCTACAGGCAACCCAAGGGCATAAGGCTTAGCAAGGTTTGGATAGAATCACAGTCAGCTAGATCCACACACCTCGTGAGAAAACAGTCTTTGATCACAGTAGTGCATTTTCTTCCTTTTCCTCTTCCTCTTCCTCTCCAGATAAATGGCTTTGGGTAAACAGCAGCCCTTCCATTCTATTACATTCTTACCTGGAACAGTGAAGGCTCAATCTTAAGGTGCAAGAATAAGATCAAAAACATGCTTAGTTTTCAAATATTTCTACAAATAAAGTTTCTTTAAGCTTTCTTGAAATGTTAGCTTATTTTGTTATGATAAAAATAATGAAGGAATAGTTAGTAACAGGAAAGATAAAATAACAGAGCAAGAATGAAACAAAGATGTGAATTTCATTCAACAAATGTTGACTCAATGCTTCTTTGTATGGAAGACAAAGTTCTCATGAGCTGAAGATGTAACAGAGAATAAAACATTGGGTCAGTCTTCATGTGTCAAATCTTAGCCAGGAAGTATTCTAGGTGATACAAATAAATGACTGCAGTGTATTTGCAAATGAGTACTGGCTTAATCATAGAAGTTTAAGGTGCACTGTCCATGTGCTAGTGCAGGAAAAATAAAACATTAAGAAGGTTATTACTCATTTGTCTTTTTATTGCACTAGAAAAAGTTATTATTCTTACTATTATAAAACAAGTGCTAGAAAATGATTTGTCTAATTCTCTTAAATTGGCTCCCCTAACAAGCCATTTTGATATTTATGATCTCATTCATTCAATCAACAAATTGTTCTTTGGAATTTCCTCTGCCAAGGAGCTAGAGACAGAACAAGGAATGAGCCATATATCCTGCCTTCAAGATCTCCAAGGCTTATAAGGACACACAGTCGCCATTCAAAATATGGATTTCCAGGAAAGATAAAATAACAGCAAGAATGAAACAAAGATGTGTGAAAATTAAGCATCCCTAAAAAATGTAGTTCACATGTAGTGGTGCAGTCCGTGCACCTCACAAATTCATGAAAACTTCACGGTGCCTGTTCCGCAGTGGGTGATGTTATAAACTCCACTTCATGGGTCAGAAATGAGCCACGGACATGGGTCACATGGCTAATTAGTTCCAAATCTGAGGTGGGAACCTGGGTATTAATAATCGTACTCGGTCTCTACATGTTAATTCTCTAGAAGAACTCACTTCTTCTAGAAGTGACAACTTAGTTTTCAATATCAGTTCAGATTATGTTGATTCATAAATTTTTTAAATGTATTTGTACAGGGTCTCTTTATGCAGTTCAGGCCCATAGTGCCCATAGTGATCCTCCTGTTTTCAGCTTCCCTAGTGTTGAGATAACCACCAAGCTCCATCTTGGTAACCAGTTCAGTGTGCCCAGGACCAGGGCTGGTGGGGCATGAAGTACCAGTCCCTGCCCTTACCTAAGCAGGAACTTAGTCCACTGAGCTACCTCACCGGCACTTAAGATGATTCATAAATGCTTCCAAAATATGAAGCTTCTTCTCCAGTGGTACTCATGGACAGCATGGAAGAGTCCACTAAGTCTCCAGAGCAGTATGTGGAGGGGCATGCCTGTAGTCCTAATATCCTGAAAATCTAAAACAAAGTGGGCTCACAAACTTGATCCCACTTTGCCCAATTTAGTAACTAAAAAACATCCTGTTTCAAAGTTTTAAAATTTATATACCATCAAAACATTATTAAATGGATGTAGCTCACTAAAAAGAAAAGCTCTTGGTTCAATCCCAAGCACCACAAAAAAAAAAAGATATTTTTTTTTCAGGTTTGATTTTGGATGTCCAAGTGTTATTTCCCCCTCTTTGCTGGTTGGCCAGAAACATACTATCATGTAAAACATAAACAGTATGACAGAAGGACAGGAGATCTGGCTCCTATCCCAGATCAGCTCCCTAAGGCCATGTGAAGCCAGAGATCTGTTAGATCTTGATTCCTTGTTTAATTCAATAAAGCTTTCAGTACCAAGTTTGAGTCATGTTGTGAGGGACTAGAGCCACACGTGCTTTATGAGCTGCCGTGGGGAAGCTATAATTTTTATTATTCTTCTCAATACTGTCACTATTGCTGTCATGATCACCATTATTCCCACTAGAAGCTTGGCCCACAAATACATTAAGATGCATCTGTTCAGTATGAATTAGCACAGGGCCCCAGAGTCCTGAGCACAGGGTCACCTAATCTGTTACCATCAAAAGCCCTGGACAAAAAGAGGACACAGCAAAGATTTCGTCAGAAAAGGAAATCTTCATCGCATCAGCATAGTTGCTCTTTGCTGACCTGGCATGAAACAAACTTTCTGAATAAATGCCCCACAAAGACCCACAGGACTTGGCCAGCATCCAGTTACACACTGGCCCAGTGACCTGAGTTACCACATCTATTGCCCTTTAGTGATATGCATGTGGCAAGGTCAGCACTATCATCTAAGGGGCTAATAAGATTTTATCAGCACAATAGCAATGTTTGTCACAGTAGTCTCCCCCAGTCTGCTCATGTCAGACTCTCTTCACTTTCTAGCTTCCTTCACATAGTCCCTGCTCTTTCAAGACATCCTAAAATTCTGCTCAGCTAACTGCCTTTTCTTGCCTATCTTCATACCACCTACAGACTGGCATTCTCTGAATCCTTAGCCCCAATTAACTTTTGTTTTATTTGATTTCTAGCCAATACCAGAAACTTCCTGGGTGCTACTCCCAGTGGCTCAAATAAATAAACCAAATGTTAATAGACTATTCATCAATAAACCAGAAATATTATTGTTCTGTAAGTCCATACTATTAGAGTAAGAGTACTAGTGGGGTTTTTTTGTGTTTAATCTAATGGAGGGAGTAGAATGCTGTTGCTTTAACATGCTTTGTCTCATTTGATTCTCTTTATGTCCTGAGAGAGTAAACAAGAGTTGTTGTCTACATTTCATGTTTGAAGAAGCTGTGCAAAGAGAAATAAAATGACATGTACAATGTCAGATTCTAGAAAAAAGTAACCAGATAGAATTCAGTAACTTTTATTCTCACGTCAGTGATCCTGTATGGTAGCTCCTTTTCCTGTCTAGCAGCCTGGGATGCAGTAATAATCCTCTATGTCAAGTTTCATAGACAATGCATGGTCTTTCCAGTACATGCCCAGTGAAATATCAGTAGCATAAAATGCACTGTGCTAAAAAAAAAAAAAAAAAAAAAATATATATATATATATATATATATATATATATATATATATATATATATATATATATATATCTGCAGTCAAATATGTCTGCAGTCTTCCATATGCTGTGCCCTTGGCTAGAGAATCACTATGTCAATTACTGTATCAAAACCTCCCAGAAGCCCTGTGGTATGAAGCTTATGAAATTGTTCATCCTGGGTTTGTTCAAATTTATTTGAGCACAGATGAGAGGCCAGAGTAAAAGCAGAGAAATCATATTCTGATAATATAGTCAGAAGACTCAGGGTGCTTGGACAAGGTAGAACAGCAGCTGAGATGGGGAATAGAAGATAGATTCTGAACATATTACAAATGTAGAGTCAACCAGATTTCCTAGTGGATAAGCAGCAAATACAACATAAGAAAATGAGTGACAAGGATAACTGAGATATTGAGCTTTTCCCTTAATGGATAACTCCACTTCCAGCATCCTACTTCCTTAGATCTCCTGACTTCAGAGATCATATTTTCTGTTTTATCTTAGCTGGAGAGATTTTCTTTACAATGTCTAAGCAAACTTATCATTTTTTTCTTAATATCACAGTCCTATACATGGCACATGCGAGGCACTCAATAAATATATGTTGAATAAACAAATGGACTAGAACAAGTGCCTGCCTTGCAAGTGCAAGGACCCATGTTCCATCCCTGATGCCACATACCATGCTAGCCCTGAAACACCAGGCATGCCATACAGGCCTCAAAATCAGGTGTGATGGCACACATTTGTAATCCCAACGCCAGGGAGGCTGAGACAAGAGAATCACTACAAGTCCGAGCTGTGTAGTGAGACCCTGTAACAAATAAATAAAGTTTTTAAAAAAGAACAAATATGGAGTCATTTCTTAACAAATGTAAATAATCTATTCTTAATCAATATTCACATTATAAATCCATTTAGTATGCAACAGAGAACTGATGAAAGGAAAGAGGAATCACTATTAACAGAAAGGAAAAGACAGTCAAAAGAAACAAGTTCTGGGGCCAGGGAGACAGCTCAGTAGAGTAAGTATCTGCCTGGCAAGTGCAGGGTCCTGAGTTCAGTCCCCAGTATGACACACACACACACACACACACAAAAAAAAAAAAAAAAAAAAAAAACCAGACTAATTTCAGGGCCAGCTGAATAGCTCAGCAGATTAAAGTATCTGCAATCAGGCTCAGGGGGTGGGGATTCGATCCCCTGGCCTGCTGTGTTGGCCCCACTCCCAGGGCATGCTGAGATGATGATTAAGCCTGAGGCATGGTTGTGTGTGACTGTAATCCCAGCTCCTGGGAGGCTGTAAACAGGAAGGTCACTGGGAGTCCAATCCAGTAGTGAGACACTGAGCACCCTGTAGACCCTTCCCTAAAATACGAAAAAAAAAAAAAAAAATCCAGAAAAAAAATGTTTTGGGCTGATGAGATAGCTCAGTGGTGTAAAGTATCTGCTTAGGCAAGCTTATGCTGGTACAGTCGACCATGGTACAATACAGGCAGGAAACGCCACACCAGCCCCATTCTTAGGGAAGGCTGAGCTGACAATAAAAAGCAAGCAAGAAAGAAAAAAAAGAGCTCTACTTGAGCCCTTTCCCACAATTCTGAATTGACCTTGCACACACCTTCCCCTTGTTCTGAGTCCAGTTCTTCCAATCCTATTCAACAAAGAGCAAAATGACATGATGTCCAAGGCTCTACATCCTGCTGCCTCTAACTGAGTGGAAGCTGGCGTCGGCCCTGCACAGCACATCCTGCAGAACCACAGCATGCAGAACATGTCTCATTCAATGTCCCACCCTCTGGCTTAGATTAAGCCCTACAAGTACACAGAAAAGAGGAATGCTGTGGTTGCTGAAGTCATCAGGACTTCCTGGAAGTTTTCCTTCATTCTCCTTCCAAGAGCATGAAATCACAGATGAATATGGCTTGGTGGGGGAAATGAATTACAGTTTCACTGTTCTCTTTAAAGTCAAGGAGAATGCAGCAGGATTTAGCTCTTTCCTGACCTGGAAAGAGAACTACTAAGCACAGTTAATTGTTCTCCAAGACCTCAGTATCATTTAAACTGGTCCTTTCCATCCACTTAGTAATGCACAAAAATGGATTTCTATCTGGATCTTTGAGGACCATTCTCTCCAAAGCCTGGTCTTGGGCTCCTAGATGGGACCAGCTTGTGTGTCCAAAGGTGCTTCTACTAGGTACATGGGGTTTAATTAGCTCTGTCTCAATAGAGCTATACTGGCCAGATGAGTTTCAGTTTTAGTTCATCCATTTATTTTTTTTCACCGGGCTGCTGAATGCAGTCATCTATACAAAAATTTCTCCCTCTGGGGACCACCCACCCTGTTGTTGGTCGCCCTGGTGCAGACATTGGATGTGGCTGCTAGTGTTGAGGTCCTGCTTGCCTCTTTCTTTCCCCAGAAGATGTCACTACCTGATTAAGAAAAGCAGTAGATTTCCCCTAGCTGCCAGCCCCTCACTACCATTCAATACCCGTCTCCCTAGTGATTAATAGGCAAATTCAAAAATGTCACCCAGTCTTTCCTAATGTTCTTCTCACTGATTTAAATATCACTGTTAATGTGTAAAAAATCCATGGATCTTCTCTTTATTGCTCTATGAACCTTGTTTTACAATGATCACAAAAAGATGACTATCTATTTTTTCTTGAAATAACCCTCTGCAGCAGCCTGGCTTACTTTATAGGTGAGGTTACTAAAGAGTAAAGATATGGACAGGCTGGCACAGTGATTCCACAACAAAGGTTAGATGAACACCCATGTCCCCTGATAACACGTTAATGTGTTGAGAGAAACAGCTTCAGTCCCATTGGCTGATCTGACCTAAGGGATAAGTGAAAGACTACTACACAGTAATCCTTCAAGCTGGGAAGTGTCATCCTATGAAAGCAAATTGAAGATAACTTGAAAGCAAATGGTTTAACTAAAGGAAAGCTCAACATTCTTTTGGCTCTAAGATTCCCTAAAAACAAACAGTGGAAACCATAACACAATGACAGTGATAAGTGAAGGTCCCAGGAAGTCTCAGTGGAGGAGGACAAAGAATTAATTGGCACACTGTGGTTTCTTTCTTATTTACAAAGTCACTGAGACACCATAGAACATCATGAAAATGCCCACGCTTGCAGGTAACATACAAAGGAGAAAACAAACAATCCAGATTAGAGAGGTACTGGAAGTTTATTAGAGGATCGGTGCAACAGGACACTGAGGAAACAAGAAACATAGCAAAGTGGTTGATTAAAGAGAGCACCATTAACAACGACCACATAGGAAGAAGGAATAATGCAGCCAGTGCTGCCACCACCCAAACTGTGATATCTGTGAGTGAATCAATTTTGAGTAACCATCAAGCTTTGGGACATACACCTAGGCTTTGAAGTACTAGATTGTAAAGTCCCTCACATCTATGATAGGTGGGTACCATTGTTCTTCACAGGACTACATAAAAGAGACTCTGTCCCAACAAGGAAGGGCTAAATTCTATATTAGATATCTGTGCAGTAGCAGTCTAGGAGAGCCCACCATCAGTCAGGTTGATTCCCATCCCTGGCAGTCCAATGACTCCTCCATAGACTACTAGGAGGTACAGAAAATGCTAGCATTTAAAGTCAACATTAAGTGAGCAAGATAATTGGATATATAGTCACATTATATTTTCACACATGCCCTCACTGGATTTTATTGACTCTATTTCACAAAAGAGAGATTTGGATCTCAGACAGTGAAAAAAAATTTCCACAGTCCAGCTTCACACAGTTCACAGTTCAAATTAGAGCCCAGATCTAGGTATTTGTGCAAATCTGCAGTGTTTTCAGCCACATGACACTGTTCTCAAGCCAAGATGAGTGTTTCCATCGTAAAGACAGAAGATGGGTGAGGAGGATACTACGGGGGAGGTTTGAAATACCTTTAGATGATGTCTAAAGGTACTATTCACCAAAAATAATCCCATCAGTGAATAATTTCTGATTCACATATATTTATATAATTCAGAAATACATAGGGAAGAATTTGTTGGGCAAGAAACTGCATTAGATACTATGGGAAACCTAGGGCATGCGTGGTACAGGGGACTGGATATTTGCTATCACTGAAAACTCTAAAATATTTGCCATCACAGCTATAGGTGGTGGGATAAGAACATGTAAGCTAATATGTTTCTTGTTTTTCTTCAAGCGCCTTGAAATCTCATCTTTTTAGGTGCCTAAAACTTTATTATCAGGGCGTGCCAGATAGCTCAGCGGATTAAAGTGCCTGCTTAGTCAGGCTCAGGGACCAGGTTCAACCCCAGTGTGTTGTGCTGGCCCCATCCCAGGGGTGCGCTGAGGTGCCAATTGAGACTGGGCGTGGTGGTGCATGCCTGTAGTTCCAGCACTTGGGAGGCTGGAAATAAGACTCCAATCTGTGTTTTGAGACCCTGTAGACTCTGTACTAAATATGTTTTTAAAGAAAAAAAAGAAAACAATGATTGTCTATTTAAATTATATTGTTTGGAGTATTAAGTGATTAGGACCCCAGGGATGGATAGTAAGGATAATTTCTCAAAGACCTGGCACCACAGCTTTCTGCTCCGCATCCCTTTGGAACAAGCAAAATGAAACAGAAGCAACAGTGCAAAGAGAGAGAAAAGGTTAGTGTAACCTTACCTCATAGAATTGACAATATTATGAGGGAGAGAATAAGAAAACAGGATGACATTAACATAAGGATACATTTTAGAATCCTAGATGATAACACCAGACATTTATATAACAGTTTAGGGAAACAGAGAGAAGTATGTGGCCTACTAGGAGTATATCTAGCATCCTCTCTCATTCTTCAAACCTGGCAGGTATTTGACACATGATTGCTAGGTGAAAGAATAAGTGTCATGTGTAGGATGTGCTGGCATGGAAAGAGAAAGAAATTGCAGGTAGCAATTAAAAGCATACTTCAATAGCTGTCTGGATGATCTAGAATAGCACTAATAGATATGGAAAAGTTCTATAAAGTAATAAAAAATCAGGACCAATAAAAAAGTCATCATAAAAAGAGGTTATTCTTATTCTGTCATTATTCACTAAAAAACAGAGGAGAGAATTCTTGTAATATTTTCCATAATCCCACTTAATGGAGCAGAGGATCGCTTAGAATGCCACAGCTTAGTGGCTTAAATTACCTAGGTAATTTAAGTAAGGAAATGAGAAGTAGATTTTACAGAGAATCAAGCTATGAAAGTCTAACACATGTTAAGCTTTCGTCCTTTGTCTGACTTGGTAGCTGGAAGATAATTTCCCTATGATGAATAAATGCAGCCCTTACAATACCCAGTTAACAGACAGAAAAGGATTATGGAAGCCCTTGATCTCACAGTGACCCCAATCTGGCTGAGTTGGCCTAATTCTGCTTCTTTCTCGTGGTCTCAGGTGGCAGAAAATACACAAAGAGAAAATGGAAAAGGTGCAGTGATAGAAAGTCTCAGTGGTAGATGCTTCAAGAAACAACGAGGCTGGAAACAGGACAAATCTATAGTTGAATACATGTTGAATATTTCTCTGTACCATCAGTGTGGATGCCCACCTGCTTAGCAAGGAGAATTTTCAGCAGATGAGAAGCAAATTCCTTTACCAAAAAAGAGTTGGTAAACTTTTTTGTTCTGTTGTTGTGCTGTGTTGTATTGCATTTAACACAAAGCCTTGTACACAAAGTTGGTATTTTTCTGAGCAGGTCACTTGAGGATCAATGAACACACACTTTTTCCATCTTTCCTCCGAGTATCATGTAGTCATCAAATCCCAATAAATACTAGGGTGTTCCTACCCAAGCCAATGAACAAAGCACAGTCATTCTCATCAAACAAGATCTTACAGTTGGGAACAAGTCCCATAGCTTCTGCAATTTAGTTTCTTGGCAAGAACCAAAAGTGTTGAGCTTCCCTCCCTGGAAAGAATTGAATCCTGGGGTTCTTTGTGGATGGAGGATACTCCTTGTACTTTCTGCATCCCTCCTCATGATGCAGGATTTGTCAAGGGCATCAATGAGGTTTCATACAAACTTTATGAGATACAATGGCACACAGAGGACCTGAGCCACAGTCACCTTCATAAAGTCCAGCTGTGACAATCAACTCTATAAAGGTTGAACAGAAAGGCTGACAACATTCTTTTCTTTCTACTTGATGTTGAGAAACCACAATAAGTAATGCTCTGCTCCTTTGTTATGATTCACACAGGTCCTCCGCATGCTGCTGACAAGCTGGGAATGACCTAGAGTCAGCCTTCTCCAATAACCAACTACTTCATAGAAATGCTCACAAGTGACACAGGCTGGGGGCTGGAGCCATGATGGCTGGTTACATGTCTTTCGAATGTTCACAGTGTCAAAGTCTCTTCACCTGTAACATTGTTTCTTTCCTCCAATCTCCTGCTACTAGGAGTATCCTGCTTTGTTCCTTAAGAAAAGTGACTTCTTTCCAAAGATTCCATTGAAAGCTGGAAAAACTATTTGAATGACATTAAAGATAGACTTTCAGACCTTAAAGTCATCTAGAGATCAAAAAGGAAAAGATCTCTTAAAAATAACAAGGAACAAGAAAATAATAATTCAATAACTGCAAGATGAGCAGAGAAAAGCAACATAAGAATAATGGGTTTCAAAAAAGGGAGGAGCCAACACACTGACATAAAAAATTGGTGGAAGTAATACCAGAAAATTGCCCACACATGGGAAAAGACATCTATACCAGTGAGGCATATAAAGTTCCTAATAGCAACAACCAAAATAAGTCTATACCTAAACTCATAATAAAGATCCTAGAAATTCAGCACAAGAGCAGTATATTAAAGGCTGTAAAAGAGAAGAAACAGATTACCTATAAAGGAAAGCCCATCAGAATCACAGCAGACTTCTTAGCACACCCTTTCAAACATGAAGAGCTTGAAATGAAGTATTTCAAGTCCTCAATGAAAATATCTATCTGCCTAGTTTGATGTATCCAGCAAAACTATCTTTCAAAATTAATGAAGAAATAAGATACTTACATCACAAAGAACAACTGAATAAATTCATGACCATCAAAAACAAACAAAGGAGCATCACAAAAAGTACTGATAGATATTCTACAAAGAGATAAAAATGGCTACAATTTCAAAAACAATGGAAGAAAGAAATCAACAAGTAGGTCAAACAGAGAGGCAAAGTAGTAAACCAACAGCAGGAAAATAATAAAGCAAAGATAAACTAATATATACTAGTTGTAACTATCAAAGTAAATCGCCCCAATTCATCAATTGAAAGAAATAGACTGGAAGAGTAGATCAAGAGACAAAAATTCAACAATATGCACAAAAAACACATTTAACTCAAAAGTGTATTCATAGACTCAAAGTCAAAGAGTGGAAAACAATACTCTGTGCAATAGGAACCAATAAAAAGATAGGAGTAGCTATACTTATTGCAGACAATTTGAATTTCAAACCAAGAATGATCAAAAGAGATAAAGAAGGGCCAGAAAGATAGCTCAGCAGACCAAGTGCTTGCGTAGGCAATCCCATGGACCAGGGTTCGATTCCCCACACCACATGCCAATCTGGCCCTGCGCCTGGAAGCGCTGAATTGGCCACTAAGATTGGGCGTGGTGGCACATGCCTGTAATCCCAGTGCTGAGGAGACTAAAAACAGGAGGATCACTACAAGTCTGAGTTGTGTAGTGAGACCTGTACCAAATACATTTGAAAAAAGAGAAATAAAGAAGATCACTACAGTTGTTTAAATCAGCTTTGAAAAAAAAAAATTAGGTATACTGCTACATTCTCATTATTCCATGACTGTAGGGATCTTCTCTAATAGTGTTTGTAAATAGAATATTATGTCTGCACCTTGTACAACAAATAACCACTAAGAAAACAATATGCAATGTATTAATTATTGAATCTGTTCTACTAATTTGATTTGAAACTGTCTCATTGCTATTTGTTCAATAAAATTATGAAAAAAAGAAGATCACTACATACTTGTTAAGGGAAAACTGCAAGAGGAAGAGATAACAATCATAAATATATGTGTACCAAATACAAGAGTTCCCAGTTATATAAGATAGATATTTTTAAGACAAATATTAATACACATGAAAAATTGAATAAGCCTTAACACAATTGTAATGGGGTATGTGAATACCCTGTTATCACAAATAGATAAATCAACCATACGAAATATCAGCAAACAAATAACAAAAGTAAATGAAACTTGTGAACAAATGAACTTAGTAGACCTTAATAGACTGCCCCAACAAACATCCTCGGAACATACATTCTTCAGAGCTGAACAGGGGATTTTCTCTAAAGTAGGCCATATACTAGCCCATAGAACATGCTTAAGTAAATGTGAAGAAAGTGGAATTTTCCCATATACATTATTTAATCATACTGCAATGAAATTGGAAATTAAATATTGACAAATGAAACTGGAAAAACTCCATAAAGACATGGAAATTAAATAACATACTCTGGACAATAACTAGAATCTAACAAAAGTGCAAATACAACTTACCAGAACAGGAGGGATACCAGGAAAGCACTCTTCAGAGAAGCATTAATAGTGGAGAATTCTCACAGCAGAAAAATAGCAAACACAAAATAAAAAACCTAATTCCACACCTCAAGTTTTTAGAAAAAGAAAAGTAAATCCAGCCTAACTAATGTACATGGAGGAAATTGTTTAGAGAAATTAAGACAACTGAGACTAAGAAAACAATATAAAGAATTAATGAATAGAAGATCTGGTTCTTTATTTTATTTATACTTTTGTCTTTTTGAGACAGAGTCTTGACATACTGCTCAAGCTGGCCTTTGTAGCCTAGCCTGGCCTCAAACTCACAGCAAACCCCCGTCTCAACCTTCCAAGGGCTAGGATTACAGGTATGAACCACTATGTCCAGAAAGTTGGATCTCTAAAAAAATAAACTAAATTGATAAACCCCTAGCCAACCTTATCAAAAAAAAAAAAAAATAGCACAGGCAATCCTGGGCAATAATCACAAGCTATGAAGCATCACAATCTCTGACATTCAATTATACTACAAAGCTTCTATGATAAAATTAGCATTGTAGTAGCAAAAAAACAAAGATGAGGATTACTGGAACAGATTAGAAGATGCAGACACAACTGCAAACATATTCAGCCACCTTATCTTTGACAAAGGAGCCAAACATGTTCACTGGAAGAAAGATAACCTTTTTAATAAATGGTGCTGGAAAAACTGGCTTTCCAAATGCCAAAGACTAAATCTAGACCATGTCTATCATCATGCACTAAACTAAAGACAAAATAGATTAAAATAGATCTAAATATTAGAAACTAAAACACTGAATCTGTGTTTAGAGAAAGTAGGTAAAAATCTTCCATACATGGGAGTAGGCAGAGAGTTCATGAACAAACCAAACTGCATGGGAAATCCTTTAAAGGATCAACTGCTGGGTTCTTATTAAAATGATTTTCCTCATCAAAAGCAATCACCAACAGAATAAACAGGAAACATATTAATTGCAGAAAAAAAATAGCTGTCCCTGAGAAAAAAGGACTTCTATCTAAAACATAAAGAAAGTTTAAAAGTCAGGCCAGTGAGATACCTCAGTGGACTAAACACTTGCTTAGGCAAGTACCCTTAGGGGCCAGGGTTCAATCACTGGCACCACATGCTGCACCTGCCCTGCTCTTGGGCTCACTGAGCTGGTGATGGAATCCAGGCATGGTGGCATGCACCTGAAATCCCAGCACTGGGGAGGCAGAAAACAGGAGGACACTATGAGTCAGAGCTATATAGTGATACCCCGCCCCCAAAAAAGAAAATGAAGTCAAGCCCCAGTGCCAGGGAGATAGCATAAGCATCTGCCTGGTAAGCATAAGTTCCAGGGTTTGATGTCTGGTACCATAAAATATAAAAAAAAAATTAAGCTCCCAATGCAAATATGATCATGTGAGATGAATATACACTCCTCACTAAAGAAATATAAATGCTCAATAAATATATTTTGAAGTATATTGAAAAACCATTGGTCATTCTAGAAATGCAAATTTAAACAGTGAGATTCCATCTCACTCCAGGAAAATGGCTATCATCAAGAAGTCAACCAAAGAGGCCAGTGAGACAGCTTAGTGGACTAAAGCACCTGCTTAAGCAATCACAGGGACCACAGTTCAGTTCCAGACATCATGTGTCATGCCAGCCCTCACACCCCCAGGGCAGGCAGAGCAGGCTCAGGTCTGGGCCTCGTGGCACATGACTGTAGTCCCAGCACTGGGGAGGCTGAAAGCAAGAGGATCTCTGAGTCAAAACTGCATAGTGAGACCCTGTAACAACCAAATTCACAGATAGATAGATGATAGATAGATAGATGATAAATAGATAGGTAGATAGATAGATAGATAGATAGATAGATAGATAGATAGATAGATAGATAGATAGATAGATAGATAGATAGATGTCCACCAATAATAAATGCTGGAGGGGCTATGGAGAAATAGAAACCCTTCTCTGCTATTGATGGAACTTCAGACTGGTGAAGCCATTGTGGAAATCGGTCTGGAGATTCATCAAAAAAAAAAAGAGGGTTATAAATCCCATTTGACCCAGCTGTTCCCTTCCTGGCTATTTTCCCAGAAGAACTGAAAATATCTTACCATACCAATATATGTGCAGCCATGTTTATAACAGCACAATTTGTCATAACTAAATCTTGGAAACATCTCAAATGCCCATCAATTGAGGAATGAATTTTAAAAAGATATGGCATTTTTGTACAAATGAGGTATTACTCAACTATAATGAACAATAAACTCAAGGTTGCTATAGGCACAAGGATGCAACTGGAGACCGTACTGATAAGTGAAATAAATCAGACTCACATGTGTAAACATATTATCTGCCTAGGGTACAACACTGAAAGACATAATAAGATCCAAAATGTACAATAGAAATTGTGAAAGGAAAAGAAACTTCTCAAAAGAAAAGAAGAACAACTGAGATGGAAGAAGGAGAAAAGAAGGAAGGAGGTATGCACACAACATAACCAAGGTAACTGTCCTACTAATTTCTATCATTTTATTGAAAGGAACAGTTAGTGCTTATATTGCTTGATTAATCTTGCATTCCTAATTGGTCGAGCATTGGCGTGACTCATCCACACAGCTGACACTGACAAAGGATCTATAAATTGTGGTACAGGTTTTCAGGATCAATCCTAAGGGAACTTGACTGACCTTATCAGATATAAAAGTTACATTTCTTGTTTATATAGGTCTCACTTTATCTTGGTCTTAACCATCCAGCAGAAAAGCATAAGCACAAGGTATAAATAGTAAAGCCATGTTAATATGCTGAGCTGCACAAGGCTCACGTCAAAAACTTCTGACATTGCCAGTCCTACGGACAACCCACTACTATTATGGACTGCTGGACTAAATTGAAATATTTTGCTGAATTCATGCATCTACAATATCTAAATGACAATGGAAAACCCTTCTCTTTCAAAACTAAATCAAAAAGGTGGATACAAATGAATGAGCATTTTATATCTGTATATTCAAAATAGGCAGGATAGATATACAGCTATATTCTCTTAACTCAATGAACAAAAAAATTTGTTCTAAAAATTGTTTTTGCATGCCTATGTCTGATAATCCAATTAACTGCTTTGGCCAAACAATATGTAATGTAACAACCAGTGTTAATTTTCTGTTATCTTGTTTTGAAATTCTGTATTATTATTTTTTATTCTCTTTAAAATTAAAAAAAAAGATTAAAATATTTTTAAATAACTAAACTGGGAAACAGAACAACAGGATCTAGCCATGTTCCTGGGCTGTTTACTCCCCTAGCAATCTCCTCAAAAGTCAATGAAGCTTCTGATCCTCCGAAGGGAAAAGAAGCCAGACATCGTGGTACAGGCCACGATCCCAGCTACTGGGGAGATAGAGCCAGGAGTATCACAATTTTGTGGCCAGCCTGGACAAATTCACAAGACCTTGTCTCAAAATAAAACTTAAGAGCTTGGCATGATAAAGCACTTGCCTAACACATGAAAGGCCTTGGGTTCAATTTCCAGGCCTGAAAAAAACAAAGAGTGAATCACAATGGAAAGGAAAAGATTATGTCAAGACGCTTGCAAGGTTGAAGTCTGGGCCATTTTCTTGGTGAAATTCCTTAGGAAGTTGTAAAATCTTTTTCACATTTCAGTCATCCCTCAGGCTTCACTAAGGATGGTAATAAATACCTCTCACTGGGTCTTTACTGCAAAGATCTGCACTGTTGTGCAGGATGAAGGATCTTGTTTCCAGAAGGAATCGCCCAGGTTCCTGAGCACTGCTGCTTAGCAGACCCCACTGCTGAGTCTGCTTCTGCTGCATTGTCTCCTGCCCACATTTGAGACAGGGCTAATGTAACTGCCACTTTGTACTCGAGGACTCTGTTGAGGTACTACCAGGAGAGGATGGGATGACTTCCCCAAGGTGGAATGGTTCATTCATGGTGGCCCTGGAATTCACAGCCAAGTAGTTCAACCCAGAAACCCTACCCACTAAGCTGTCCTCTCATATGATGGAAAGAACAGGAAGCTTGTCCACAGCCAGTTTCAGGAAAGAGCCACTACTTCTGAGGCAAGGATTTCTAACGAAACACTCTGAGACCACTAACAGACATTCTAGGCCAATCAGAACCATTCCTTTCTCCCTGGCATCACATGAGTGACAGTAACCTAAAGGGCTGAAGAAAATCCAATGAGTGTGAACCATGGACTGAAGCACCCTTTGGACCTAGAATGGTAACATTCTCCCCTTTGCTTTACTCCTCACCCTCTTGTCCTAGCTCTTCCACCTGGAGATAGGCACACAAACACTCAAAGGCCCCAGTGGTGCACAGCCGAACACATGCTCCCATCCACATACAGTACACAAGTTCTTGAGCCATAAACTTTATTCCTTAAAACTTGAGGACAGTGACCTGTTGGTCTATGAAACTTGATCTACTATAGCAGCAGCTTGCTTTGCAAGCCAAAATTGCATTTTAGTAGGTACCTGTGGGCTGGATGTTTAGTCTTTGAGAGAATTTCACGTGGCTGTGTTGAACTTAACCCAGCCAACCACGGATCTTTCACTGGACTTTCTGAGAGCATGGAGCTTTCTTGCTACAGATCTCTTATTCCTGCCTTAGAAATGGCGGGAGGTGATGGCCACAAAGAGAAGCCATGTGTAATGTGTAATGCAGTGTAATTGGGCAATCATAAGAACTTCCTCCCATCGGGAAAGTAAGCAAGACAGTGGCAGCCGGCCTTGCTGGGTCTGTGTAGGGGTCTCGAGCCCAGTGAATACTTTATACAGGACAAATATATCTGAAGTTGCCTAACTGCCCAGCATGATCTAATTAGTAAACACCTTCAAAGGGACTAAGCTGATTTCTGAGACAAAGTCTGCCACACACTGCAAAGGTGGGCAAATAAATATTTAAAGGGCACATCTGTGTAGGTGGAAGAGGAAAGAGGAAATAGATTAGGAACAGATATACACTAACTTTGGGAGTGCTGTTGTGTAATTACCCTTGACCTATCCCTTCCACAGGCCAAATAGGCCCTTTCTCTAGGGTCTCTGAAGAACCTGACTCACTAGACTCTCAGCACCCAGTCTCCAACAGGAACCCTCTCAGGACACAGATCCAGTGAACCTTGAGGAGCCCTGGTCACTCCACTGTTTCAGATGTTACAGTTCAATAGAAGATGTGCTTCACTTCTAATATAGAGCACTATGATTAGAAAACTCATCAATATGTTAACCACTAATAACTTGGGTTTTCAATCAGGCAGTGATGCTCCTTCCAGGAATAATTCCCCACTGGTGGCATTTCAAGCCTTGCCAGCATCCAGCAGCTGTACCCTGCAAAGCACTAGCCTCCTCTTCAGCACTTCTGGTTCCTTCATATTGCTTCAGTAGCCTGTAGCCAATTATCACACAGCTCCCCACCCTACTATGCTGGGAGAGTAAGTAATGAGAGTTTCCAGTTCACATTAAAGGTTTAAAAGAAGCAAAGTGCATGCTGCTCCGATGCCCTGAAGTCAGTCCAGCTCAGCTGCTAGTGTTCCAGCAGGCTGCAAACCCGACAGTATTCACTGCTAGATTTAGCACTGAGACCCACACTGGGACTTGGAGCACAGTTGTTAGGAGTGTTTGGATTGAAGAGCAGGAGGAGTTTCTTGTTGCAGACTATACCTCACATGTGAGGGCAGGTGGGGCAGAGGAGCTGGGCTCACTCCGAGGTACCGCTTGCTCCTTTTCAGCCTCACCATCACCACAGTGGCCTTGCGCTCATCATCCTACCCAAGCTCATGGCACACCTGCAAGGCAGTGGTGGACACCGCAACTTCACACAGGAAAGAAGGCTTTGTTTGGTTTTGTTGTTACTGTTGTCTAGTTGGTTGCGGGTTTCCTTCTGTACCAGGTATACACCGATCATTTATTCAGCAAACAGAGTTGTAAAATACGTGAAGGCAAAAACTTTATCTTCTTCCTGCTATTGTACTCCCAGCACACAGCTGAGTGCTGAACCCACATTAATTCATTTATTCATTCAAAATATTTTCATGTGTCATGGATCCAGATGGGAATGAGAGCAAAAGGCACCTATTATAGTAAAAAT
>PVKA01002746.1:0-74053 GCA_004027165.1 Ctenomys sociabilis
GGAGGAAGGGAGAGAGGGAAGGAGGGAGAGAGGGAGAAACAGACAGAAGGAAAGAGAAAGAGGGAAGGAGGGAGGGAGAGAGAGAAGGAAGGAGAGAGAGGAAGGGAGGAAGGGAGACAAAGACAGAGACAGAGATAGAGATAGGGACAGCAGAGACAGAGACAGGAACAGAGACAGGGACAGAAAGACAGACAGAGACAGACCGCCTGAGCGCCACATGGAGGTATCCTGGCTTGCAGCCAGCCAGGCCTCTAGCGTCATGACAGCCAGCTCCATCACAGAGCTGCAAGTCTTGTTCCTTCTGGATGATTTCGGCTTCCAGTTGTTGGCCTCCCCGCAAGTGTTCCCAAGCAACAGCATGGACAGGACAGGTTGCCTGTAATGGTCCAGTCTAACTCCTGACTCCCAGGCCCCACTGTCACGCTGTTCCCTGAGGCCCACACCTCAGTGGTACCAGGTCTGAGGGCCTTGCTGGAAGTGTCACCGCCTGAGGGCAGAGATGGTCCTTCACAGAAGAGACGGAGATCTCAGCTAGAGCGGCTGAGCAGCCTCCGGACTCGCATCACAATAAAAGCACTTGCGATGCATGCGTCAGTGTGAGAAAAGGCAACTTTATTAGGCAGAGGTAGAACGTCAGAGCGCAGGAGCCAGGGTGCGGAGGGGGCCCTCTGAGGCAGGAGTTCACGCTGCCCGCCCCTAAGAGCACTTGGCCAGCACCTGTGGGTAGCTGAGGCGGCTCAGTGCCCCGCTGGCCACCAGCTCTGCTAGCTCTGTTTCTGCTGCTCCCCAAAGCCTCATGCAGTCATGAGACTGACTGACCCCAGGGCAGGTGATTTGCAGTACAGCACGAGGAGGGGAGAGGGGCCGGCTGGCTGCCTGAGCTGCTGCCGCTCCTCTGCTCTCTGCTCTGAGCCGCTGCCCTGAGCTGCTGCTCTGTGCTGTGTGCCGCTCTGCCTTGGAGCCAGCTAGTATGGACTGAAACCTCCACTGACCTCCTTGCCTCTTCTCCTTTCTCCCTCCCTTCCTCCCTCCCTCTCTGTCTCTCCCCCCTTCTTCCCTCCCCCTCCCTCCCTCTCTCTCTCCTGGGAGCACTCGTTTTTTGGTGACATGTATTTATCCCAGCAATGAGAGAAGAGTGACTGAGACAACCTCAGTTCCAGTTCTGAGGTTCTGCAGGAATTCTTCGGGCTTGAGGGATATTGGGTTCCCATGAGAAGACTGTCTCTGCTTGGCAGGGGTCTGCCCAGTTCTGTCTGGAGCGATGGCTCCTGCCCTGGGGGGGGGGGGATGGTCCCAGCGTGGTGGGACACGAGGCTCTGCTTTTTCTGAAATCTGAGGTGACTGTAGGTTTGGAGATGTGCAGGTGTCCTTCCAGGGATGGAACTAGAAGCCGTGAAAGTGTGCAGTATTTATCTCTGCAAGCTCTAAATACAGCTTTAATTACTCTTGGTGCCTATTGTCTTCCTTTCTCCCTGTAGGGATTGAAGCCAGGGCTTTCTCACTGAACTACATCTTCTTTTTTTTTTTTTAAGGCAGGGTCTCTGTTGAGTCACTAAGTTACAAAGGCTGAGCTCACATTTGAGATCCTCCTACCTCAGCTTCTCAGAGTGCTGGAATTATAGGCATCACCACCATACCAGCCTGGTGTACTCGGTCTTAAAGGGGGGTGAGATAGACTAGGTGAGCCTAAGGCTAATGAACCCAGAAATGCAGACACTTGTTAGGTGATCAACACATCTACACGCAGAGCTGGACAGCAGTCAGACCCAGAATTTTAAGCTAATAAGGGAGATTTAAAAATTGAGTTTTCTGATCTGCTTTCTACCTGTTTATATTTTTCTAGCCTATCTCAGGAGCTGCTCTCCTTGGAGTTCTGAGCCCTCTGCCGGGAACTCTAGTTTTACTCTTGTTCCCTATTATTCAACACAAACATATTGAGTGGGGCAAGGGAGTTATCCAGGGGCTCTCTGTAGCTGATTGCTTGCTTGTGCAGGGGAAGCACTCCTGAGGCCAGAGCACTGTGAGTCTCCGCGAACTGTAGGCTGGCTTTACTCACCCCTCTGCTTTTGTAAAGAAAGTTGTGTTGGGACAGCCGTGATCATTCATTCGTACATTGTCTGTATAAAGTGAAGTCTGTGCCTTTACACAGCAGCTTTGTGCAGTGCTGCCCTAGAGGCTAAGGAAGCCGCCGCTCTCCCAGAAGCCCAGCCCTCTCTGGGGCCCAAGGTGAAAGGAAATCTGGTCCTTGTATCCTTTCTTTCCCCAGCCCCAGTCTTCTGCCATGCAGGGGGTGGGTGGGCGGGTTAACTTTTCCTTCCTTCTCTGTGCTTCCAGCAGAGGCCCTCTTGAGAGCGGCTGCCCACGCTGTCTCGTCCACCCAGGGAAGTCTCTGGCATGCAGGGACAGACAAGAGTAAAGCGAGAGTCCCTAGAGAAATTAGCTTCTTAGCCCTGGCTGCTCCACCTCATTTGTGATGTTAATTGACTAGATTTGCATAATGCAATGCAATCACCGAGGTGTTATTATACTTGCACATTTAAATCATGTAATCATCTGTGTTTTTCCCCCTCTTAATCTTGATATGCCTGTAAGGGAATCAATGCAAGAAAGGCTTCTCTCCCCCCCCACCCCGACACATAGCCACACACTCCAGCCCCTTCTCCATCTCTGCTGCTGCTGCCTGCAGCCACACAGCAAGCACAGTGATGCTCAGCCCTTCTCGCTCATCTTCCCTCTGCTCGGTGCTCCCTGGCTCATCTTTTCCCAGAGGGCCACTGGGTCTCCGGTCTCACCCCCTCCAGGGGTAACCTTTCCGTTAGCACCTTCTAGCCCTCTGGATTGTTCGGCAGTGCATTGTTATCACCCATTATAGTGGGTGTTTTTTTCATTTGTCCACCTTTGAACTATGTTAATCAAATGTGTCCACAAGCCGGGGTTTTCGTTGCGGTTTTTGCTTATTGTGCTTCCCCTGAAACCTGGCATGCTGTGGGCACCATTAAACACTTATCAAATTAACACTGAAGTATTGAGGAAAAAGATGTGCTGACTGAAACGCCAGGTGTCTCAGGACACCGCGCTGTGCGTCAGCCGAAGCCCAGCACCCAGGCGTGGCATCTCAGAGCCCAGCCTTTCTCTAGAAGTGGAGCAACTTCTGGAGTGCCATAAAAGCCCTGACAACCCGTCAGAGTCTGCAGGGGCTGACATTTCCCCAGAAGACAAGAGCAGCCGTGCGGACCCAAGGGAGTCTGAGCTGGCAGCCTTCTCAAGACCCGGGCAGGGGCTTTACAACCCAGGCGTTTACAGGCGGGGTCCCTGGAAGAGTCCTTGTCCTGGAGCACAGGCTGGGGAGTGTACAGTCCACCTTGGAGGCAGCTATCACAAGGTCACCATGAAGACCCCAGGGCTCTGAAGGGAAAGGGCATGGTTTTCCAAGAAGAAAGGAACTTGACCAGAGAGCACGAGAAAGGGCTTCCCGCGGGGATGTGACGCCCGTCTGCCTCAAGCTCCAGAGCAATGAAATTGCAGGCATGCGTTACGTACCCAGCCCGGCTAGTGCAGAAGCACTTTGTAGCATATGAAGCCATTGCAAAAATGGGTTGGGGACCAGAATGGTTGCTCAGCAACTCTGGGCCCCTGTAGATTCTTGGGGCCCTGTCTGGGCTCCAGCATAGCAGCTCCAGTGTGCACTGATTTCCAGCAGTCTGTGCTGCATCTCTGACCCACGCTGCTTCAGGCTGCGGGAAGTCCCTTTGCCTGTGCATGGGGCAGGGGGCTATGGGGGGTGCCCTCCCCACTCTGTGCTCCAGGACAGGGACTCTGTTCGGCGCCATCTCCTGCCAGAGAACTTACCTTGCTGAGAGTCGGTGCTGGTGTTAGAGTCAGGGCAAAAAACCTCAGCTCCAGGCA
Source organism: Ctenomys sociabilis (assembly GCA_004027165.1). NCBI lineage: Eukaryota > Metazoa > Chordata > Mammalia > Rodentia > Ctenomyidae > Ctenomys > Ctenomys sociabilis. Next base: position 3,907 of record PVKA01002746.1, read on the forward strand.
GCCCCTACTGTCAAGGCTGAAGCCAATGAAAGACCCAGGCTGTGGGAAGGCAGGAGAAGAGCTTTGTTCTCAGTGCAGCCAGACCAGGAAGAACAGAAGTCCAGTGACCTCAGAGCAGCATTCACAGTGCTTTCTGTAATCTCAGGGTCACATAGGAAACAGGGCCCAAAGGCCAGGATCAGGAATTCCATGGTTGGCGGCCCAGGTCTTTGTGTCTGGCAGTGGCCTGGTTAATTACTGTCCCGGGAGCAGCCATGTGGAGCTCTCCTGGCATCAGATCACTGCCTGTAAGGAAGTTTTAGTCTTCTATTGTTTCTTTCTTCTTTTTCTTTTTTCTTTTTTTTTGGCGGAACTGGGGATTGAACTAAGCCCCTTGTGCTTGCTAGGGAAGCACTTATTCCACTGAGCCATCTCCCTGGCCCCTTTAGTGCTTTGTTGTAAGATGTTCATCCGTGAGCCTGAAATCCAGCATACCTGGGGAGGATGACTCAGGAGAGCTCAGAGGGAAAAACAAGGTACGACACAACCAGAAACAAAACAAGGTAAGACAGACACAACTCTGGTGTCAGGCAGGTCACTGGCTGGATCCTCCTCTCCACAGAACCCTGCTTTTCTCTGCCCAGCCGTCCCACCAGGCTCTGGCATTTCCTGGGAGAACATCCCTTCACAAATCCAGTGCTAGAGCCTGGCCTAGCACGCATAGCCCTCCCTTCCCACTCAGGACCCCTTTCAGATTGAGTCAGGGGCACTTGGGTCTCAGCTCTACTTCTGAGCGTCTGCACAACTCAGGCAAAACCTCATCTACCTCCTCAGTCTCCATGGCAACTGGTGTGGTAAGAATTAGGGCCCGTGTTTGCCAGGTGCCCGATGCAGGCCAGACCAAGGTGAATGTTCAGCCTCACCAGCTTCACTACATTCCCATGGGACACAGCCCAGATCCAAAAGCAGCCACCCCGGTCCAGGTGGCTCCATGGAAGTCACCCTGCCTTCATCTCCCCACGTCTGCTGAGCTTCTTGGAGCGGTCCCCAGCATCCCTAGCTGCAGAGCAGAAGCCTGAGCATTAGCAACTGGGCAGCCAGCAGAAGGTACACATGAAGGCCCATGCCTCACCTTGCCTGCCCTGTGCATCCTTCAGGTCCCTATGGAAGCCCCACACTGCTCCTCCAGGCCTTGGACCTCGCTGGTTCTACTTGCTGCCTGGCCAGCTCCTACATAGCCTTCCAAGTGGCTCCAGCACTGCCTCTTCAGAAGCCCTCCATGACCACATCCTTTTCCCTGAGGACCCATGTCTATTCCTGACCTAGCTCAGAGCTGCCACCTTTGTATGTGTTTGGTATGGTCTCTCAGCTTACCCATCTCCTGGAAAACGCCCACTAGCTATGCATAGCTGAGTCTCAGAATACAGTAAGCAGTAAACCAATGTCTGGTGAAGGAATGCAGGACTTCAGGCACCAAGCCACCTCCAGGTTTCCCATCCAAGTTTGCAGCTGAGAGTCAGCTGGTGATGGGCATGATGGTCATTGTGGGTTTGTCCTGTATTTTTGTTTCCTTTATGTTTTTCCCTTATCTAGGAAAATAGTTTCAGTCCTAAGGGTCATGGGTTAACTTTCTCATTGCAAAGGGAGATGTGGGCTCTTGCGACATGGTAGGATCTAGCAGAGATTGGAAGGAGTGCTGGCACCCTTTGTCCCCCCTGCCTCTTCCACCCTTTATGGGGGTCTGAAGTGCCTCGGAGAGCCATCCTCCAGATCATACAGGCTGGAGTTCTGGTCCCAGGATCACTACTTTTTAGGTGTTGATCTTGAGTATGTCACTTCCCTGTCCCTTGCCTCAGTTTCTCAGTAGTTAAATGAACATCTTAGAAAACCTTGCAGGGATTCTGGAACAGTTTCCTGATTTTTCAATTTTATTTTTGGTCTTGCCTCTAGGAAAAATAAAAGGCCAAAATATATGATGGGGGAGGGGATAATGGTTTCTCTTCAGGCTTGGGGCTGGAGCCTGGGGCTTCTGGGGCATCGTGCTCTTACCCTGGGCAGCCTGACAAGCCTAGCTTTGGCCCGGAGACCATGGCTCTGCCCCTAAGGCTGCAGAAGGGCTGGGCAGGCTGAGCTGGCCCAGGGAGGAGACTTGCTTTTTAGGGCTTGGCCTTCCCTGGGGGTGACCCCTCCCTGCTGGGACCTTCTTGGTGTAAGGGCTTTATCCAGCCCCTGGTACTGCCAAGCTGCAGCTGGGCATGGGAGGTTCCAGGATGACTCTGTCCTGATCTCTGTCATCTGGTCTGGCACCTGTCTGGCCCCACATTAGCCTGTGATCTGCCTAGACACATGTCCCAGGAGGCTCCCCAAAGAGATCGGACTTCCTAAGTAAGGGGTTCATAGCAGTTTGAGGAGCCCATTGGGTACTTGTCTCAGTGACCACAGGAACTAATTGCCACAAGCAAGATTTCTGGACCACAGAGCATAGTGGTTAAAGGGATAATGGCAGATTTTTTTAAATTCCAGCTCTGCCTTTTGAACTCTTGGGGCCTCAGTGCACTCATGTGTAAAATAGATGAGTAGCAGTGTCTACATGCAAAGGCTGCCAGAGGAGGGTCAGGTGGTTGCTGCTTTGAAACAGTACTTGGCATGAGAAGTAGAGAGTCGATACTTTCAGCCATGCACCCATGGAGCCAGAAGTCTGAACTTTCCTCTGAAGGTCTAGTTCATGGGCAGCAGGACAGAGACTGTCCAGGAGGAATGGCTGTTGGGGAGGAGGATTCCTGAGCAAAGGAACAGGGCTGAGGATGGAGAGGTTTATCTTTAAATAACAGACTGAGCTGCTTTAGGGAGTAGATGCACATGGACGGCACAGGGCAGGAGTGAGGTGGTGCCTCGACCAGGGTCAGGAGAGCTGGGGTCTGTGCTGCTCTGTGACATGCGAAGTATCTGCCCGTTTCTAGCGTTGTTTCCCTCTCCTTCTTGGAGGTGATACTCAGAATGATCAGTCTGGAGAAGGTGGTTTCAGCACCACTGACAATCAAAGCTGCACCCCAAAATCAGCTCCGCACCCTTCAGGCATGAGCCGGTGGCAGAAGACATAGCTCCGAGCCCCCCTCCTCCTGCCCAGGTAAGGGCATGAGGCCCAGTTCACAAATGAGAACTCAAGCTCAGAGACTGGCTCACAGACAACTCTTTTTTTTTTTTGTCTTTTTTTTTTTTTTTTTTTTTTTTTGAGACAGGGTCTCGCTATACAGTTCAGGCTGGCTTTAAGCTCACTTTGTAGCTCAGGCTGGTCTCGAACTCACAACAATCCTCCTGCCTCAGCCTCCCGAGTGCTGGGATTACAAGCATGCGCCACCACGCCCGGCTTCACAGACAACTCTTGTCCCTTCAGCTTGTCCAGGTCAGGACTGCTGCAGGGTTCTTTGCAGGTAGAATCAGTCACTTCAAACAAACGAATTCTATCTGTGTCCTTGTCACACAAGAGCAACAGGGGAGTTTCATACACTAGAAAGGGACGTTGGGATGACCTGATTCTAAAGAATTTTTATCTATTTATGTATTTGGTACAGCATCTCACTATGCAGATCGGACTCATAGTGATCCTCTTGTCTCCCTGCCTGTCAGCTTCAAACCTCCCACAGGGCCCTCTGCTCCCCACTCAGCATCCACAGCACCCTCTACCTGTTAGACACAGCTCACACCGCTTTGTGGTGCCATCTCAGAACAAGGCAATGTCATTATGATGCCTCACTAGGCTTCTTCACTGGACCCTTACCATGACTCTGGCAGTAAACAAAGGAGGAGGAACTGTTCCCATTTTGCAGATAATCAAAGGCTCAGAAGACAGAGATGACGTCCCTGGTCAGGAACACAGGTTGTCTATCTGGAGCTCTGTCCATCACTCCTGGAGCTCTGGGCGGGCAATTGCTAGCGTCTCCGATCAGAGGAGACCACTCATCCTCCCCTCCCCACAAAGTCCTGGCTTCCTGCCCATTCTTTGGCTTTGAGACAGATGCCGAACAGGCTTGTGGACGCTACGCACTTGCTGGGGGCAGGGCCCTGGGTTCCACCCCTTTTTAGGCCAGGTCAGAGCAGTGCATGGTCTGCTGTGAGCTGCTGAGTTGCCATCAGAGAATGTAAAACTCCTGGGGCCTGGAGCAAGTCAGTCACAGGGCAGCAGGCTCTGCCTGCTCTGACTGACTCACCAAGCGACCCTGTGCAAGTCATCTCTCTTCTGGGCTGCACCCTGTCCACCCCTGTGGGCTTCTCAGCTCTGGAGCCGCCTAAGACCATGCTTATGAAGCAAGAGTACACCATATGGATTTTTAAAAAGAACCAGAATCCAGAAGATGCCAAGCTCACCACTGGCCTTTGGAGGCTCCGGGGTGCAGTGTCACAGGCTTTTCTATTACCAGTCCCATCCTGTTGATCTAGCAATCACTTCAGAGTGGAGAAATGGCGCATTACAGTGTGGCTGGGAGGGGCAATAAGACATTGAACCTTGACCAGCAGGACTGATGGGCCAAATAAAAGAAGATAAAATGTAGGCAGAATGAATATCAATCAACCTTGGACTTGGACTTAAAGGAGTTTGGGCTAGGAGGACAGCAGTGAGACAAAGTGGGCTTAAATCAGCAGCCTTCTAGGAGGCATTTTGTAAATGTATGGGGTCACCTTGGCAGCCATAACAATTGGGGACTGTAGAGGTATATAGGGTTAAAGAACTAAGGATTCACAAAACTGAAAACAGTGAAACACACTGCAAATATTTAATGGAGAAGATGGATGATTTTTTTTTACAAGATTAGGACCAAATAGTAGTAAATTCAGAGTTCAAAAAAATCTTCATGCATTTCTTTGAGAATGGTCATTTCGGTGTTTTTTTTTTTTTTTTTTTTTTTTTTTGGTGGCTGGCTCAACCCACCCTGGGATCAGGGCTGGCATGGTATGTGGTGCTGGAATTAATTGAACTGTGCTTCCTGCCCTTGCCTAAGCCTGCCTAAGCATGCACTTTGGACCACTGAACTATCTAGCCAGCCCCAAGAATGGTCATTTTGAATATTGGTTGTGAAAAGTCCATGTTCAGATGATTTGTTTGGGGTTAGCTGTTGTTTTCCCTTACTTAGAAATTGTCCCCAGCCATGCACCATGTGGCTTCTCTGTATAACTGGAGAGAAGTGGGTTTCCTTTTGTCAGTCTTCTACTTGTCACCTTTGCCTAATGAGGGATGTAGTCACGAGGGGTTTCCTACGCTCTGCGGGTGGATTGCATCTTTCTGTTGGGAGTGGGCTCTCAAGGACAGTGGCTCTCCTATGTGGCCGTACTACCACCCTGGCTTGTGATTTAAAACAAAAATTATTCATCACACTGTATTCTGAGGTTCACCTTCCTGAGTCTGTCCTTGTGACAGCTGTGATGTGTCCTGGTGTGTTCTTCCTACTTTAATTAAAAACATTTCTCCTTGTCTTAACACGTACAAATAAGTTGAGTCCATTGTGACTTGCCTGAACAGCAGGTTTTATTTTAATTTTCACCTGCTCCTGCCCATTTCTGTACTTCTTGAGTTTAGTAACAGTGTCTAGTCTGCCCATACCCTGGAATCCAGAGTTACCCATTATGGGTAGGTACGGATCTGACATTTTTCTGATGCTTCTTGGGTAGTTGCTTCCAAGAGCATATTAAAATATATACATTGTTTTGTGGTAAATTATTTCCCTTTTATATCTCATTTAGGTCAGAGACTGGTCATTCTATGGATGTGTGTATATTATCATCTGTGAATTCTAGTTCCTAAAATTAAAGCAAAAGGAAACAACATACTTTGTATGAACAGAAACTTGGCTGTTACCTTTGTGGGTTTAAACTTATCTAGAACGTGTTCATACATTCATCGAAAGATACACAAGGGTGTTTAAAGTAGCACTTTTGGTGATGGTCCTGACCCAGACACAGTACCAACGCCCATCAGAGCTGAAGGGACACATTAACTGAGGTGAGCCACACAGTGGACCATCCCAAACCAAGGAGGTGTTCTATTTACAATGCCATGCAGCAGTATACAGGTGTCAGGTCAATGAGTAGTCAAGTGATTGCAGCCAGACACAAAGCTGTATTCATTGAGGGATGCCGTTTATACCAAGTTCTAAAACTAGCATGACTACTCTATGCTATTAAGAGTCAGGATGGGCTACCATGGGGGAAGCAGTGTTGTATGAAAGCACACGAGGACCTTCTGGGGTGGTGGTAATGTCCTCCATCTGATGCATTCAGTTTGTAAAAGTTCATCGGGATGTACATTTGTGTCACTTGTGTGTGCTTTCTTGCACAGATGGTAGAAGTAGAGCTTTCCAGAGAAACAAAAAAACAGATAAAGAGAGAGAAAATAATATGTGTAAATCTAGATCTGTCTGTTTGTGTGTCTACTTCTTTTTCTTCTTGGTGGTACCAGGAATTAAACTCAGACCTTGTGCTTGCCAGGCAGATGCTTATGCTATGAGTCTGGCCCTGTGTGTCTATTCTACTGATACAACAGAGAGGAGAGAGAGGGATGGGGGTAAGGAAGAAGAGGTACAGATGGATAGGTAGATAGATAGATGGATGACAGAAGATAGGTAGGTAGCTAGGTAGGTAGGTAGATAGAGAGAAGATAGGTAGATAGATAGAGGATAAGTAGGTAGGTAGGTAGGTAAGTAGGTAGATAGGTAGATAGATAAATAGATAATAGAAGATAGGTAGGTAGGGAGGTAGGGAGGTAGAAGATAGGTAGATAGATAGATAGAAGATAAATAGATAGATAGGTAGGTAGGTAGATAAGTAAATAGATAAACAGATAATAGAGAGATTGGCTTAAGGAATTGGCTAATACTACTGTGGAGGCTAGTAGTAGTAGGGTATCGTGACTTACCCAAGTGGGCACATCCAATTAACCATCACAAGGCTCATGTTGAGGCTGAGATCAGCAGTGCTGAGGCCTTTGTATCAACAGCTGAGAATCACTAGAGTAGTTGAAGTTTATAAAGGGATCTTCATTATAACTGCGGTCACAGAAGAGCTAGTCCCACGTTGGCTTATCATACCAGGTTGAAGGAGAGCTTTTGCCCATTCACACCCCTCCCCATTGCTGACCAGTCATGACCTAGAGAGTCTGGTTTTTTCTGGGTGCTACACCATCATAATGACCACACTTCTCATTAGAATGATGTGGCCACTGTAGGAGCCAAAGAGAATGATCTTCATGTCAAAGGGCATGATTCACACAACAAAACCAAAGGCCAAAAAATGGGTGAGACCTAAACACCTAAAAGGGCCCCTCCAAACCCACGGCTGGCAAAAGGTTAGATGTTTTCCTCCCAAGATCACAAATGGACATTGGGGTTCCTTCCTGCCATTTCTATTCAGCATTTTTGTGGAGGTTTAATCAGGGTGATTAAGAAAATCAAAGAAAATAAACACTATCTAGATTTAAAAGAAACAAAAACTATGTCTATTTGCTGATAACATAAGTTTATGTATAGAAAATGCTAACGAATCAACAAGAAAATTACTAGAACTAACAAGTGATTCCAACAACGTTGCAAGACTTAAAATTAATATAAAAAATCAATTGTATTTTAATATACCAGTAGTAAACAGTCTGAAATGAAATTAAGGAACTGTACAATAACATTCAAAAGAATAAAGCTCTTAGAAACAAATTTAATAAGATGTAGAATGAAAACTACAAACACTGTTAAAGGAAATGAAAGATCTAAACAAAGAAAGATTTTCATTTTCATAGATCAAAAGACGTACTATTGTTAAGATGGCAGTACTCTCCAAATTGATCTGAGGAGTCAAAGCAATTTCTGTCAAAATTCTAGCTGGCTTTTCTTTCCTTCAGAAATGGACAGTACAATTCTAAATTTCATATGGAATTGCAAACAATAAAAATAATCTTTAAAAGAACAGCCAAGGTAGAAGGATCGTATTTTTCAATTTCCAAACTAACTACAAAGGAAAAAAAAAAAAGACAATGTGGTAACAACATCAGGACAGATGGACAGAATAAGAACACAGAATGGTAAGTCTAGAAACAAAGCCTCTCTTCATTTCCCTGTACCGAGGACTGCACTCGCAGCCTTATGCGTACTGGGCAAGCACTCTGCAACCCTAGCCCTTTTACATTCCATTTGGAGGCAGGGTCTTGACAAGTCACCCATGCTGAACTTGAATATCCGCTCTCCCTGCCTCAGCCTCCTGCCTCCTTCCCTCACTGGGACACAGACATGTGCCATCTTCCCTAGTAAACCCTTTTATTCATGGTCAGTTGACTTTCAACCTGTGTCAAGAGCATTCATGGGGGGAATAGTGTTTTACCAACCAATGTGTACATAAACACCATCTAACAGAATCGATCCAAGTGGGTCATTGGCCACAATGCAAGAGATAAAGCTAAAAGAAAACAGGAGAATAGACCTTCATGATCTTGGGTTATCAAAACCTTCTTAGATATAATACTGAAAAGCACAAACAACAAAAGAAAAAATCGATTGATTAGCACATTGAAAAGCTTTTGGAACCTGGGTGTGGTGGCATGTGCCTATAATCCCAGCACTCAGGAGGCTGAAAACAGGAGAATCACAATGAGTCCAATCTACATACTGAGACCCTGTAAACCCTGTAGAATCTATAACAAATACATAAAAAAAAAGAAAAAAAGGAAAAGCTTTTGTGCTGCAAGCAATATCATTGGGAAAAGGAAAAAAATAATACACCAAACAGGAGAAAATATTTGAAAATGATGTATCTTCTTAAGGGATTTATATCAGGATACATAAAAAAAACATTAGCTGGGCATGGTGTAATCCAAGAACTTGGGAGGCTGAGACAGCAGTATTGGTGCAAGTTCAAGCCCACCTCGGGCTACCTTTTGAGTTAAGGGCCAACCTGAACTACAAAGTGAGGCTCTATCTCAAAAAAAAACAAACAAAAACAAAACCCACCACAACTCAATAATAAAGAAGAGAAATGGGGCCAGGAAGATAGCTCAGTAGAATAAGTGCTTGCCTGGCAAGTACAAGGTCCTGAGTTCAATCCCTGGTACAGCAAAAAAAAAAAAAAGAAAAAGAAAAAGAGAGAGACATAACTCAAACTAAATATGGGCAAAGGACCTGCATAGACCTATCTCTGAAGAAGGTACACAAATGGAAAAAAAACATATGAAAAGTTGTTCAGCAACATTAGTTATCAGAGAAACACAAGTCAAAACCATGAGATACCATTTCACACTCAATACAATGTCTATAGTTACAGGGAGGGACAATATTAGGTGATGGAGAAGAAAATCTGGGGAACCCCCACATTGCTGGTGGGAATAGAAAATGATGCAATAACTTTGGAAAATAGCCTGGCAAGTCCTCAGGAACTCCAAGTAGGTCTGAGTGTAGCTTTGGGGTATAGCGTGTGCAAGGAATGGCCAAGGTAAGCTCCATAATTCTGTTAACACACACGGTGCGCGAGCGTGCGCACCTACGTACATGCTAAACACAGAATTATCACATAATTCAGCAATTCAACCTTTACATACAGGCCCAAGAGAAATGAAAACACACATCTGCATGAAGACATATGTAAAATGTTTGCAGCGGTGCTATTCCCAAAAGCCTGAAGTAGAAACAACTCGGATGTCTACAAACTGATGAATGAATGAACAAAGTGCAGTGTCTTTGTATAATGGACCATTATCTGGCAATAAAAAGAAATGAAATTCTGAGATTTGCCGCAATCTAGGTGAACCTTCAAAACACACTAAATTAAAACAGTCAATTATGAAAGATGACATACTATATAATTCTCTTTGTACGAAACGTTTTGAGCAGGCAAATCTATAGGAACAGAAAGTAGATTTTTTGTTGCCAAGGATGGGGGAGGGGGCTGGGAGAGGTGCTAATGGGTATAGATTTTGTTTTTCTCTTTTGGTTTGGTTTGGTTTGGTTTGATGAGACAGACTCCACTAAATAAGCAATCCGAACAAGAATGGATCCTGGACCTAAAAGTTTCATGGTTAGAATTTTTGGTTGAGGAAGTAGTTGCCAGCAGGCTCCAGGACACAGCTTCTGCTACTCAGGGCTCCATTTCACAATATAGAAAACGACATTTACCACTTTAAACAGGAAGGTTTCATAGGAAGTGAGTCTCTAGCAGCAGCATCAAAAATCCTAGACAAGGAAGGACTCTCGGATGTCATTACAAAACTGGCCTGCCTGTGGAAACCTCTACCTCTGCTATAATCTGGGAATTTGGGGACCATTGCTTTTAGAGGCTTATTATATTAGGTTTAATCTCAGGATCAGATAGTGCTGGTGACTGGGCTCACGGACATGGTGGCAGCAAGTGTCTCAGCCTCTGCAATCCACAATACGGAGAGAAACCACCTTCTCTTGATGTATATCTTTAATGTCTCCTACAACTGCGTTTTGGGGGCAGGAGCTAAGTGGTCACTAAACCCTAGCTGCAAAGGAGTCTGGGAAATGCCTTCTCCAGCCTTCCAGCCTGTGTAGCCCAGAGAAAGAGGATGAAATGGATTTGGAATGAGCCCACCTACCACAGAGCCAACAACTACAGAAATCTACTGTTTGCAGTGGTGTAAAAACGAGAAATAACCTAAATGTACAAGAAAAGGGAACTGATAAACTGGGTGCATTTATTTGACGAAATGCTACACAACCAATAAATATGTTGCAGAAATACAAGGGATTTAGAAAATATTAGACACACTGAAAAATGGTAGGTGACAGATCAGTACTCCCTGGGAAAGTTTCATGGATGACCCACACCTTCCTTTTCCTCTGGTAGCCCATATTTGCTAGGTACTCCATAAAAATTTCTCAGATATTGGAGTAATTTCACTTTTAGAAATTAAATGCATATTTATATAACCTTAAACGTACAGCCAAATACTTAAATAATCTGGAGCAACACTGAAGAGATACAACAAAACGTGAACAGTTGCTTTCTGTTGGTGACGATTGGCGTGACTTTCACTGTCCTCTTTTGGCTCTTTCATACTTCACAAATGACAAGCCATGAACAAGTGCTGGTACCAATTAGGGGGAACCACAAATGTCCTTTTGGAGCCACAGAAGGAAAACATACTGACCTCATTTCTCTGTTCCCCACAAGGCCTGGCACAGAGTGGCCACCATTCCATGCCCGCTGAACAAGTGCATGGAGCTCCACTTGCTGCCTGAGGGATCCCAGGAGGTGGAGGCTAGCGATGAGCTTTCAAAGTCACCCCAACCCCCATGGTAGTGCCTCCCCAGGTTAACACTAAGTACCAAAGCCAGGGGACCCTTCCCTGGTGCCAGTCCTGATTGCATACTGAGGCTGTAGCCTTGCCTGGGTAAGCTCAAGCTCAGTGACTCGGTCCTGTTCCTCTCGTGCACCTGTCAGGTCCTGGGGCCATTGCTGCATCGATGCCAGCTGTGCTCACCCAGGCAGAGGTTTCTCGGGGAACCAAGGGAAGGGTGCCCTCTCCTTCTCCAGGCCACCCCTTGACATCATAAGGATTTCTCAGTGGGTGGTTTGTACCACTGTCACTGCCACAGATCTCTAGGGGAAGAGGGGTCCAAAATCCAGAATGAGAACAGTGAGAGTCCTAGCAGGCTTGTGTCCTGCCCTAGACCACACTTGACGAACAAGGAAAACGATGGGCCTCAGTTTCCCTATCTTGCCAGCACCTGGCTGCTGCCTCACACTTTCACTGGGGGTCAGGTCCCTGTGACTTGGAGGTGACTCCACAGTATTTGATAACACAAGCCATCCCTTACCTTAGAGAAGCCAGAGGGAAAGGGACACAGGCAGGGTCACACGCCTGGAGAAGGACTGTGCAAGGGGAGGGTTGCCATGCCCACCCTGGTCTCCTGGGCTCCAGGGCAGGACCAAAGGGAAGCAGCACAGAAAGGGATGTCACAGAGGGCTGGGACACATCATTTCATGTGGTCTTCAAACATTGCCAAGTCTTGTGTCAGCATACCCTGAGGAGATAGGGAAGGGAGAGAAGGAGTCTGCCCCGGCAGCTGTGGGCACCACTGCCCTTTCTAGCCTTGCTTTGCTCAACTTTTAAAAGGGGCCCAGGGGTGATGACATCACTCAGTTCAAGCTCTGAACTTCCATCGTTAATGGTCCCACTATTATCTTCCCAATCCCCAGGCCTGACTACACCACTCCCTTGCTCGGAACCTTTTTGGCTCCTTGCGGCCTCGCCCAAGCCTGACACATAGTGCGGTGTGGTCTGGGTTCCACCAATCTCTCCAGCCTTCACAGTCCTTCCAGGGACCCTGAAGGTCCAGCCACTCTGGAATGGGGGCCTTCCCAGTCTCATGTATTTTCTATACTTTCCTTCTGACTTTTTCCTTGGCTATAGCATAGCCAGGTATACTGTAAGAGGACCCTCAAATGCTCCTCTTCATTTTATCTGCCTAACTCCTACACATACTGTAAAACCAAAAGTGGCACTTCCTCCATGAAGCCTGCTTTGACTTGCCAGATAGAAAAATTAACATTTTTTCATCTGGATTCCCACTGGATCCTTGGGTCATGAAAACTGTTTACATAGCAAGCACCTTGTAAGCTGCCTGATTCCTCTACTGAACTGACAGTTCCTTGACAGCAGAAACTATTGTATCCACAGCTCAGCACACAGAAGGTGCTCAAGAAATGTTCAGTGAAGAAATTATGTAGTAAGGAAATTAATCACGAAAACGCCCCAACATGGTGTCTTTCAGTCTTTTTGGGTATCTGGACAATGTGGGCCACTTGCTACAAAAACGGCATGGTTGAATTTGGAGTTCCGAAGGGCGCAACCTCACTCTTTCTCTGAGCTGTGACCAGTAAAAACTAGCAGCGACATCAGCTAGCTTGGCTAGAGAAGAAACTGGGACAGAAAAGTAATTTCCAAGGTTCCACAGCACCTGAGGTGTGGGAGCGAAATCTCCACCACCGAGCTCTCTGCAGGCCACACAGGATCTCTGCAGGTGTCGCAGGGCCACGGGCAGCATCTAAGCGGAGAGTAGCTATTTGAAAGGCTGAGTAGGAGCTGGGAGCTGGAGCACGAGCTGGAGCACGCCTTGGCAGCCCGGAGCTAAGTGGGTAGGGACGGAGGAGCGCGTAGGACACGGGTGGGGGTGGGGAGGCCAGAGAACAGCGAAGCCCGCGCAGTCAGTCTTGGAGCACGGATGAGAACTTTGGCTTTAATCAGAGTGAAACCGAAGGTGATTGCAGCTCTTAACGTGCTCTGAGTTGGGTTTTAAAGAGCTCTCGGTGGCTGTTGTGTGCAGCACCCTGGGGCTGGGGACAAGGGAGGACACAGGGGGCCTCGTCCAGGTGAAAGATGGCAGCTGGGGCCCGGTGGGGGCCTCGGAGACGGTGAGGAGCGGTGCAATTGTGGAGCCTCCCGAGACAACATTTTGGGTGGGGTCTGAGGAGTCCAGACGGCCTCCTTCAGAGCCTGAGCAAACAGAAAGGGGGTGTGGTCATTCACTGAGCTGGGGCCCTGTGTTGAGGGTATTAAGGTGAGGGAGGCCCAGGGGTCTGGCCTCAGGAGGCAGGCCGGGGCTGCAGATCCTAGAGCCCCCAAGCTGCACGTGGGCTGGGGTAGGACAAGAAAATGTCAGCGCGCATGTGCACAGGGAGCACTTGGCCAAGGATGGCTAAGCAGTTGCTGGGACCATGTGGCCCTGGCGTCAGGCCGAGAGGGCAGACAAGGGCGAAGAACGGCGGGGGCAAAGGCGGGAGGTGTGAGCAGGTCCCCACAGCCCTCCTCTCCTTCCAGGGTGCTTCCCTCTACCTCCTCCCTGCTTAGCGTACTTCCAGCTCCTACCCCAGCTAACTGTTGCCCCCTTGACAGAGGAAAGGGACTTTACAGAAAAGCATGACTGTGGGAGTCAGACAGGCCTGGTCCGAGGCATGTGCCTCTTTCTCCATCTATAAAAGAGGTTATAAAAAGGTTTAACAAAAGCCATTGGAGGGCCAGGGATATAGCTCATTGCCACAAATGCTTGCCTGTCAAGCACAAGATCCTGAGTTCGAGTTCTGGTATATTAAAAAAAAAAAAGCCATTAGAGGGTGGCTGAGCTGGTGTTGAACCTGAGCTTTCTGTGGCCCTGGGAGAGAGAACTGATGATGGCCAGGGTCCTAACGCCCTCTGCCTCATGGGATGCTCCTGTGAACGGCCCAGACAGGCCCCAGCAGGGCAAACCCAGCGCATGTGAGGGAGCCACTGGCTCCAGGGCTACTTGAGGGCAGCAGAGGGGTGGTAGGTGTGTGTGTGGGGGGTGGATCCAGGGGTGGCTCCTCCTGTTCATTTCGAAGTGAGGGTGAGAGTGGGGAGGAGGTGATGGCAGGATGTGCCAGAGGCAGGGACAGAACCCCCAGGGAGGGTCCAGAAAAGTGACAGAGCTCGGGGCCCAACCTGGCTCCAGAAGTTCTACCGGTGCCACAAGCAAGCTGCTCAGTCATTTCTTCTGGAAATGGGGTGATGGAGCCGCTCGCATTTCTTCTGGAAATGGGGTGATGGAGCCGCTCGCCGTGCAGATAGAGATGCACCCTAGGGAACAGCAGCTTAGGGATGTGAGGTAACAATGTGGGTAAGTATGCGCACAGAGCCCGGGACCCCCGCGTGTAGTGCCCACCCCTGCACTGCTCTCCAAACTGAATGAGGAATCAGGGTCCTTGAAGCTACGAGAAATAATGATTCAAGGCCCAAAGCATCTCGTCCCCACCAGGAGCCACACATGTGCCAACTGTGTGAGGTGGTCCCTCTAGCACCACAGGGTTTGGGTGAAGAAAGAGGCATGAGGACACAAAGAAATTCCCAAGGTGATGGCACCGGGAGCTGTGGGACCCGAAGCCTCAGCCAGCTGTCCCTCAGCTTCCCATGAGCCCGGGCCATGCTGCCTGCCCCCGGGAAGAGGAGGAGCCAGTCGCCACCTCTCCACCCGATGCTGCCCTCAGCCTGAGCACCCTGGGAAACGACAGGGTTAAGCTCATCTGAGCCCCCAGAACGTGCATGAGGAGATTCAATTTATTTTAAAAAGCTTTTTTTCTTTATAAAGCTACCAAGCTGTCAGGTCTTATTTAGAAACTTGAACATTCTAAAAATATCGGGGAAGGAAAGGGCTACGGGTCATCTGCAGATTCTCCACAGAAAGAGTGATGCTAATCTAAGGTGACAAGGGCCTCTTTTTTTTTTAATCCAAAAAGACAGGGAGTACAAATAACTCTTCTGGGGTCCACTAACCTAGGGTGTCATTCAGGAGGCTACCTGGGGGCGTGCGTACTGCTCCCTCCAGGTCGTTCTCTAGAATGCTATCAGAAGACGAGGCCACACTGATTCTACTCACAGCATATCAAAACCACAGATTCCAAGGCAGTCAGAAAAGTATTATTTGGCCCTACCTTGTTTTTTTCACAAATGGGAAACTGAGGCCTAGAGAAAGAATGGAGTGTACTGCTCTGTTAGCTGCAAGTCAGTGACTGTTTCCTGCTCTCTTCACTGAGGAGACACTCGCCTGCCTTCGGTTGAGGCCACTGGAATTTAGAAACGTGGCTGGGGCTGCCTCTGTGACCTTGATCTGCATTACAGTCTCCAGGTCAAACGTGTTTACTGGGGCATGGTTTTGGTGGGTTTTGGTTTTGGTTTGTTTTTTTGTTTGTTTGTTTTTGTTTTTTACCAGGGATTGAACTCAGGACCTTTGCACTTTCCAGGAAGATGCTTACACCACTGGGCTGTCTTCCTGACCCTGGGGAATGTTTCTAAGCCTCCCTGGGTCCCCCGCTTCCTTCCTGGAATGATTGCAATAATTGCCAAATCTCACAGGATCTGCAGAAGAATCAGATGTGAGGACACATAGGCCTATGTGGATCTTTGGCTGTGTTCTCAGGGCAGCTCAAAGATATCCCGAAACCCTACTGGGGTAAGGTGGGGGCAGATCCCAGACATTTACCCAGAGGACTGAAGACACAGGAAGGGCTGCACATGGATGGTTACAGCAGATACCTTAACGTGGTCAACTGGTTAGTGTCCAACAAAGCATGGTCTATTCATTAAACACTGCTTAGTGATCAAAAGGAAGAAACAGTTGATATCTCCAGCAACATGGACCGATAAATGAGTTATGCTAAGTGAGGGAAGCCAGACAACAACTATAATGCTATATAATTCCATCTAAACATCATTCTGGGGCTGGGGAGATAGCTCAGTAGAATAAGTGCCTGCCTGGCAAGTGCAGGGTCCTGAGTTCAATTTCTGGTACCATAAAAATAAATAAATAAACAAACAAACACCATTCTGGAAAAGACATAATGGGAGGAACAGCAACTGGATCCGCCAGGGCAGAGATCGGAGAGGGTACACTTGCAAATGAGCATGAAAGCAGCATGGGCAGGGTGGAACGGTCTACGTCACTGAGGTGTGCTTGCCATCTCACGGAACTCACTGTCTGACATGGGTGATTGCATGGGAGCGCTGTATGAGAATTGTGCCTCAATAAATCTGACTGTTTTTGAGGCAATCTTACTCTGTAATCTACGCTGACTTCGAACTCACTATATAGCCCAGGCTGGCCTCATTATTTAGAATCTGTGTTAGGGTTATAAAAATACGAAGTCCCAAGACAGGGTTTGATTGGCTGAGTTTAGACCCCCAGACCCACCCTTAACTAAAACTGGGACTGTAGATGTCTGCAAGTGGAGAGCCCTGGAACCTGAGCTGTCGCCTTCTGGAAGTGGGGCCAGGCCTCCCACCACGTGGCAGGGATGTGAAAGTCAGCTTTCAGACAAACTGGGTCAATCTGAGCACCGCTTCAGCTCTACAAGCATCCAGCCAGCCAGACATCACTCAGCTGGCTCCTCAGACAGGCAGTAGAGAGCAGCGGTCAGTTTAACCAAACATGTGTTCAATTTAGTCACACAAGTCCAGCCACTGCCCTAGGGGGCCAGTTATTTCCATGAAAGAAAGTGTGTTTCACAATTACTGACTGCATCGGGTGTATCAGGTAGCAGGCCAGTGACTCAGTTTAAAGGAGTGGGGATGCAGGGAAATGCTACAGAATCTGGCTGTATGTTCCCCCTCCCCCATGCCTCCGACAGCCCGGGGAGAGGATTTGGGAGCCTGGCCAGGCATCTATGCACAGGCTTAACTTTTCAGAATGTTCTAGCATTATCTGTTTCAGGATGTTCTAGTGTTATCTGTTGCAAGAATGGACTTTGAGGTCTCTGCTCCATCTCATTTGAGCTGTGTGACCTCAGACAACTTAGTTCACCTCTCTGAACCTCTTTTTTTTTTTTTTAAATCACAAAAAGAAAGCAGTTTTAAAGCAGTTTCAGGAACTCTCTTGAAGCATTTTAAGACATAAACAGAAATTGTGAGATAAACAGAAACTCACTGTAGAACCAAATAAAACCCTAACTTTTAGATGTAGGAACTCTTGTGAATCTCCTTCTTTATTCAAGTGTTGTACTTGTGGGTTTGGTTTAGTGAAATTGCAACAAAATTATTTTCTGGGTTGTTTGTGGAATTTGGGGGACACCTATAATTTCTCTTTTATCCCTGTCTATACTTCTTCTACTTACCTTGCCAGGATTTCTTTATTTTGGAGTATTCCCAGTTTTATGAAAGCTCAATTCTAAGGGTAAAACAGGTTATTCTTTTTTAAACACTAATCTTAACCAGGTGTGGTGGTGTACAGCTGTAATCCCAGCACTATAGGAGATACCTAAGTGATATATAAAATTATTTCTCCATTTAAAAATGTTCTCAGCTGTCCTAGCTACCTTTATTATTATTATTATTTATTTATTTGTTTATTTATTTATTGCAGTACCGGGGATTGAACTCAAGACCTTGCCCTTGCCAGGCAAGTGCTTATTCTCCTGAGCTATCTCCTCAGCCTTGCTATCTTTATTATTGCTGAGACAAAATACCCAACAATCAAAGCTAAAGGAGGAAAGGTTTGCTTGGCTCATAGTCTGTAGCGGCTTCAGTCCATAGCTGGCTGGCTCCAAGGCAGGGGCCAAGGCAGAGGGGCAGCACAGAGGAAAACTAGCCCACAGCAGTAGAAGGCAGCCACCCTCTTTCTGACCCCCATGTCAGCCCCCCGCCAGGGAAGCAGTAACTCTAGGCCTGCACAGTGAATCAGTCCTCACACCACATCCTCCTCCATCCCAGGATCACACGTCCAGATCCAGCCACCTCTACAAAGCTCCACCTGTAACCACACAAGGCTCTGGTGGGGGCAGGGGGGCATCTAGATACAAGCTGTGACATCATCCCCCAGGGAATACTAAGCCGACTTTTAATTGCAGGAACTATCACCCCCAATTGTAGCCAGACACCCTGCCTCACTACTGTCAGCAGCTGGGAGCAAATTCTCCAAACCTCCTGCTGTGTGTTTATGCTTGCAGGTTGTACATATGTTTGCTTGTCCGTTTCCAGGCTTGTGAAATCATCTCCCACATGACGTCTTGAAATTTCTTTCTTTACCGAATACTGGGGCTTGAATTTCCTTCTGGATCCACACACAGAGGACCATCTTTTCCTTTTTATTTTAACTGCTAAGTAACATTCCCAGGCATGCCTTATTTATCTATCCTTCCCTTCAGGCCCCTTAGGCTGTGACTGGTTTTTGCCTTAACAAGCAAAGCAATAATGACTGCCCGTGCGCATCTCCTCAACACATGCCCGAGTATTCAAGTGATTTTCTTAGGGATTTTTTTTAAATACCAGAAATTAAACTCAGGACCTCGTGCTTGCCAGCCAGGCACTGTGCCACTGACTTATATCCCTGGCCCTAGGCTTTTCATTAGAGTAAAAGACAAGATTGGCAAAGACTTCTGGAACTTCGTTCCTTGTTTTTGTTTTTTCTCTAATCAAACACTAGTTTTTAAAACCACATTGTTGAGATGCAGTTCACACACATGAAAGGCATCCGTCGTTGCAAGGGCTGGTCGGTGTATGCACGGATTGGCTCAAGGGTCACCACGACCTAATTTCAGAACATTCTTCACCACCCTTCCCTCAGCTCTTTCCCTCCTCCCTCTCCTTGCCCCTGGCAGCCATGGGTGTCTCTGTCTCTGTGCCCCTTCTGGGCATTTCCTCTAAATGGAGCGGGTGATACATGGTCTCTCCAGCTAGTCTCTTCTGTTACACTTGCATGGGTCAGTAAGAGTCCAGGTTTTTGTGTCAGGCGAGGAAAGAATTGTCAAGCATGTGCCCAGCAGTAACTAGTAAGCAGCTATGTTTATTAAAGATCTTGGGAGGCTGTGCTCAGGGCCCGTCTGTACCACCAACAGTATAGCGTAAGCCAAGAAAGGTGCCGGGTGACAGAAAAGCACTGCACACCGTAGCAGGAGCGACCAAAACAAAACAACAGAGAACAGGGGGCTGATAACTCAGGCTTTCAGGATTTCAGGGCCAGACACCCACGCTCTGGTGCCTCCCACTGAACCTCTGGTGGTACCAGTGCCCTGGCACCTGCACTGTCTAGAAGGACATGAGCAGCTTCCTAGATTTCTGCTATTTTATTTCCTACCTCTCATAGTATAATGGAGGCATGAAGAGTGGAGGGGAGTGACCCACTCCGTTATGTCTAACTATACTGCATTCACTGGTATGAAGGTTGTGACCTTCCTTGTAATGGTTGTGACATCCCCTCCTGTCCGAGCTTTTGTCACGCATCTTTCTTCTTCGTGTTCGGCAGTCAACACCTCTTCTGAGTGCTTTCTGCTACCCACTGTAGCTTCCTTACAAGAAGCCTGCGAGGTAGGCGGTGTCATCATCACCCTCTTTTATAGACTAGGGAGCTGAGGCCTGGAGAGGTGCCTCGACCAGCCCATGATCGCGCAGCACAGGGAAGGGAGAGCAGAATTGGAAGCCCTGCCTGTCTGCTGCTCCCAAATGTGTCCCTTAGAGTTCAGCCTCGATGCTGCTGGGAGAAGGAGAGTGCAAAGGGGACTCGAGTGCCCGTCACAAAGTCGCTCTGTGCACAGAACAGCTCTGGGTCACCATCGAGATCCCTGGCAGTTGCCCTGGAAGGCTAGACCGAGTGTGACTATTTCCCTAAATGTTCCTGGATGTGGCCAATGCTGGCACACTGGGCCTGCAGTGTGGATTTCCTGCTGCCTCTGTCCCTGGCCCTGAGAGCCCCCACCTCTGGCCTTTCTTCTCTAGGTTCTTCTTGTCCTTCGGTGGTTTGCTGTATCTGAAGACCATCTCACTCAGGATTGAGCGCCAGCGAAGTGAGGCTTGGCTCCAACAGCTGACCTGACTTCCCTAAATGGTCAGAACTCTGCTCCCTGCCCCCAAACTCCCAACTGGTGATGTCTGTGTTGCCCAGAACTGGAGCTAAAGAGAGCCTCTCAGGCAGCAGAGAGTACAACAGTGGCTTCAGAGACTGGGAAAGGGGCCCGGAGGAGAGAGGATGGAACTTGTGCAAGCTGGGGTGGCTCGTGAGTCTTTCCTAGGTGTGTGGCACCCATGGCTGCTGTCAACTGGTGTATTTGCACAGAGAGAAGTCTGAATGTTCCCAACACAACCAATAAAGCCTTGAGGTGAGAGACACCCCAATGACGCTGATCTGATCACCATCCATTGTGTGTCCTAAAATACCACACTAAACCTGAGTAGGTACAACTGTGTGTTAATGAAACAGTGTTGCAGGCCACTTAACTGCTTATTTTCCCCGGCTGAGATTTTCCTTCCTCTCCTGAGCTCCTGGGGCTGAGGGCACCAGGATGGTTGAGCTCCTTGGGCTGAGGGCACCAGGATGGTTGAGCTCCTTGTATGTGAAAAAATGCATACTGGCCAGGGCTGGAGCACAGGGCTGCTGGGCCCTGACTCACCGCTGGCTCCACCCCTCAGCCTCACCTTGTGCCTCACTTTCCATTCCAGCGCAGGACCCAACACAAGGTAAATGAAAGCAACTTCCCAAATGTCAGACCTGGAAATACAAAGTAGAGGTACCAGCCTGATGTTTACTTAAGTGTTTGAAAGCCCCACTGGCTTGGCCCTGTGTCGTTGTGTAACCTTGGAAAAGTTCCCTGCCCTCTCTGCAATAGTGAATTTTTCTATTCCACTATCCCCGGACTTTCAGATCTGCCCCTGTGGCCACACTGCCTTGTGGGAGACACGGAGGGAGTCTACGTTGGACCTAGATTGTTCATCTCTTAGGAGACAGCAAGATTGAGCGGTCCCAGGGTTACAGGCAGCTGAGTTAAGTAGAAAGAGAGCCAGCAGTCAGGCAGGGCTGGGCCCTTGTGGGAGTCAGGGCAGAAGATGAGAATGCACCTCGGCTGTGGCTAGAGATGCATCTGAAGATTAAAGCCACAGTGGCTAGATTTACGTGCTTCCCTGAGGATGAGCACAAGTCTGGGATGATTGGTATCACCCTTTCGAGATCTCCCGTTAACTCATTGGGGTGGTCATCTTCTCCCACCCACTAAGACTAAAGGCAAGACTCTAGAGTATCAACCACGCTTAGTGAAGTCACCCATGCACTCGAGCTACTGTTGGGTCAATAATTACCCACGGAACTATCCTTGCAATCTTCTCGGTTAGTCATAATTTTGACTCATGTTTTACCCACCTCGTGATTTTGCTCTATAAAACTTGCTTTGCGAAATGGGCTCATTGAAACCCACTTGAGGCCCCTCCCATCTCTCAGAAGCTATTTCGATTTCCCATTCCTTTCCTCCAATAAGTTTTCTTACTTGTAACCGCTATTGTTCCTTAGAATTCATTCTTTGACTTTGGGGAATGTGGATTCGGCACGTAGGACACCTAACCTTTCCCCTCTGACACCAGCACCAGGTTCTGGCTCCCGGTCCTGCCAGGTGAACTGGCATCGTAAATCTGTCCAAAAAGTCTCTGAGGTTACCCCCAAAGCCTGGGCTTAGATGAGTTCGCTCCCTCTTTCCCTCTCCCCTGCTCCCTCCCCACCTCCTCCTCTTTCCCTCCCTCTCTTTGCTTCTCCTTCTCTATCTGCAGTGGGTCACTCATTCACTTAACATACATTCATTGATAGCCACAGAGGGCCAGGTGAGTGGAGGAAGACAGACACATAGGCAGACTGGGACTGTGTCCTGCGGGTGCAGGCCCAAGGGAACGGGAAGCCTGGCTTTCTGGCAAGCATGGGGATGTGCTCCTGGAGCAGTTCCAGCCTGGCGGAGGGAGGGCATCCTGGCGGAAGGCAGCCCCACATGCAGGCTCAGAGGTGGCCGTCGCAGGTGCGCCTGGCCACAAGCAGTGCATCTGGGAGGCCTGAATGCAGGGTTGGGGGGCACTGCTCCAGCTCTGCGGGGTCTCGGGTACCAGGCCACCAGCTCAGCTATGCCCCGGGGGCTTCCATAGGGACAGCATCTCGGGATGCCCGCAGCCACATCCTCACCTGCAGACCTGACTGTAGTCCCCACTTTCAGGGCCCCAAAGCTAATGCTTCAGAGCAGTGAGCAAAGGAGTGAGGGCCCAGCAGGAGGGGCAAAAGCAGGGTAGTGGAAGGGGGGACTGCACTGGACCAACACACTGTGGGGCGCTGTAAAGTTCAAAACCACCAGGTCAGCCTCTCCTCCTGCCAGATAGCACTTTGGGCCATGGCCTGTAATCCCAGCCCTGGAAGGCTGAGGCAGGAGGATCGCCAATTCAGAGCTTTGCCTGCGGAATTTAATGAGACCCTAACATCATTCAAAATAATCTCATTAAAATAAAAGAATCTCGGATGTATCCCAGAGGCAAAGTATGCAGTGTTCTGCCCCCTGTACCACAATAAAGGGGCACATTGGTAGGACTCCCAGATAAGAACCAGGTTCTCTGCCCCCAAGCCTGGACACCCAGCTTCTGCCCTGAGCAGTCAGCCTCTCAAAGACCCTGAAAGGTCTCGCCTGCTATGTTCAGCAAATCCGCTGTTTTCTGGACGCACCTCACTGAGGGATGTCCACTCTCCCTGCCCCGGGCTCCCTCAGGCCAGACACTACACACCTCATTACACACCAGCTGGTAGAAAGGGGGAGATTTCCAAATATGCTGCCGCAGCCCCACCCACAGCTACCCCACCCTCATACTTCAGCTGCTCATGGGCACCTCTGGCCTGGGCCCTCATTCTTGGGACTGGTCATGCTGTGTAACCTCAGACAACTTGTCCAATCTTTCTGAACCTTCACCTTCTTCTTTTCTTTCCATCCTTCTGTTCTTCCATTCAACTGTAACTCATCCCTCCCTCTCATGCCACAGGCATTTATTGAGCACCTTCTCTATACCTCACTCCCCAGGCCAAAGGCAGGGAACACGGTGTGTGTCTCTGCAAGGCCCCTCTGTCACAGGGCCACGTTCTGGGACACTTCTTGTGTCAAGGTTCAGAGACTCTAGGACTCTAGGTGCTGCCTGTTCATCATGAACATTTTTTATCACATTCTGCTCAGGCAGTGAGGGAAGGATTCTTGCCTCCATTCTTGGAAGGGCAAACAGAGTTCTATGAAGTCCAAATACCTGCCACAGCCACACAGCTGTCAGGAGCAGGGCTGAACTTGACCCCAGCCTCTGACTGACAGCCACTCACAGTTCTGCCCTCGAAACTTCCACACAGGCTGCAGGGATAGAAGATGCACCAAGGGTCACCTCTGTAGGCTGGTAAGGCCCACAATGCACCTTGGGTTTGTTCCCTGAGGCTCCAGGCAGAATGCGCCTCCCAGACAGCTCCCACTAAAGCAAGACAGACATGTGTGCCCCTACCTGGTATCACTCGGGATCAGAGGCTGGGACCAGCTCTGCAACCCAAACCCATCTGGGAAGTAAAACTTGTTTCAGAAACAAGGGGTGGGGGGGAACCCCACAGGTCTTTGTCTCTCCAGGAAACCTCTCTGCTCCAGCTTATGGGGGGGGGCGGGTGAGGAAACAAAGGAGGCTGGGGGACAGAGCTGCCAGGGTCTGAGGTCAGAAGCCTGGTCTCTGGAAGGCTGGCTTTGCTCTCCTCTAGCACACAATGGGCCTCGGGAGGGCCAGCGAGTAGATGGCAGATGAGTAAGTGAGAAGATGAGAAGGCAGGAGGACAGAAGATTCGATGGATGGCGAAAGAGCAGGCAGAAGCATTGGCCGGGTCCTGCTGTAAGAAAGGCATGGGTATGTCTGCGTGCAGCTTGTGCGTGTCTGCACCTGAGCCACATCTGCAGGTGGGTCTGTGAGCTGCAGCACCTGGACACCTGCTCATGTGTCTGAGGTTGTGCGGCCCTTGGCGGGCACCTGTTTGTGTCTACACCATAGCACATCTTGGAGATTCCAGTCCGGATTTGTGTCCCTGTCCCTGTGGCTGTGTCCACACTGTGTGCCTATGCACACTTGGGTCTCTGTGTCTGTGGCCCCTTTTGTGCGTTTCTTATCGTGTGTGCTGTACTCGGATGGGACCTGACAATCCCATGCCTTGGACCTAGGGGCCAATGGTGTTTCTGCCCCGGGAACCACTTGTGTCTGACCTAAGTGCTCCTGTGTCTCGGTGTCCAGGCTGCCTGAGATCGGACTGTGAGGTCCGGAGGGTGGGCCTCTCCAGTTTTCTTGCCCGGGGGTCCCAGACTTGCTCCATTCTACCCGCCAGGGGGCGGCCTTGCTACGGCTCCTCCCTGGGGCTCGGTCCCGGGCCCACGCGGGGCACAGGGCCCTGGCGGCCTCGCCCGCCCCGCCTTCCCGTGGCCCCTCCCAGGCCCGGCCCCTAGCGGGCTATAAGAAGTCCGGGTCCCGGCCGCGCAGCAGTGGTCTGCACCGCCCGGTTGCCGCCTTCCGGAGACGCCGCTAAGAGCCGAGGAACCTGGCCCCACCATGGCCGAGGGTGAGTGTCGAGTCGGGGCCGCCGCTCGTGGCCAGGCTCGCCCTTGCAGTTCTCCCGTCGGGGCGCAACCTAAGTCCAGGATTTGGAGAGCAACAAGTGGGCCGGGCTGAGCTGGGCTGAGCTGGGCGGGGACACCTGGCTTCCAGCGCTAGGGCTCGGGGAGAGCTCGCTTTGCTCCGTTCCTCGGGGCATGATGATTATTAGCCCTGCCCCCTGGTCCAGGTGAGAAAATGGAATGCTGTAAACTGCAAAGTACTGTCCTGGCGCGGACCACTCTGCCTCACGTGGTTAGTGGAAACTGGCTCCCTGCCTGCCGTGGTGCCCCAGGGTCCATAGCAGGCTGGGGGCCTATCCTGGCCTCAGAACACTGGGCTTTGGGTGAACCCCGCTGACTAGTAAAGGTGTGTGTGTGTCCTTGGGTGTGGTAAGGCCAACGTGGCTCCAGCATCCTGGTAGGAGGGGGCTGGGACCAGACATGTTCTCTTAGGGCCTTTCCAGCCCTCAAGCTCTGTAACCTCAGCCCTGGGCACCTGCCAAAACTCAGTTTCCCCTTGTAAGCTACAGACAGTAGTGCAAAGTCCTGATGCACCACGAAGGGCTGAAAGATATGGAAGAGGTGCTTAATTAACTCCCACCCCACCCTCAAGCTGCTTAAGACTGCTTAGGTCCCAGGGTGAGGGATCTTGCTAGAACATGTTCCCGTACCAACACAGCTGGTCTCAGCATCCCAGCTGGCTTTGGGGCCCTGACCACTTGGCTCTGCCCACACTGCGGTCCCAAGGTAGGGGGTTGGGGAGTGATCTTGACCACTCCCTACTCGGAGCCAGGTCCCCACACACTGCAGTGTGCCTCCTTGGCAGTCGCTGGCTCCCAGTGCAGCTTCTCTCTCATCCCTGTCCCCAGAAGCAGGGCTCATTGAGGCCGAGGAACCCTGGAGGTGCGGGTTACGATAAGCTTCCAGCCCAACTGCACAGCAAGTGCTTCCCCCAGGGGTCCCACTAGTTTGGAAGACCTGGGTCCCTTGTCAGTGCAGAAGTCCTATTGGCCCAAGGTATCTGGACCCTGCTTCTACACCTTTGGAGCTGAAATGACTTCTGTTGACCTTCTTTACACAGTAGAGAAAGCAACCCGACTACCCAGACCAGGGACTGGCCATCCTCAAGTTCTGTTGGGGGAACAGTGGTCTCTTTTCTGCCCCAGCCTCTAAGGCTGAGGTTTTCAGAGCCGGCACTTCCTCACCCCCTCAGGCCAGCAGGAAGGCCCGTAGCCCTGCTGCTTTGGACGTGCAGGACAATGTCCTCTCAGGCCAGGAACAACCCAGAAATGGGAGGGGTGGGGAGGGGGAGGGGCCCTGGAGAAGCAGGCTGAGCTGTAGAATCCTGCAGCCTGGTCAAGCCCCAAAGTGGCCACCTGCTGTGGGACCTGCAGCCACCCAGCATCTCCCTTGACAAAGCAGGGACAGCAACCAAGGCTGTGGAAGCGGTCACTGTGCAGTTTTAGGAGGTGGCTCATGGGGAAGCCTTTGGCTGTCACAGGTCATTTTGGCCCTCACTTTGGAGATGTCTTAGGTAGGTGACATGAGATCTGATGGTGCCACACTGGAAGGACAAAGTCACTGGGTACCCGGACAAGTCCCGGTGCCTTGGCCTCAGTTGGGCCCCATGCCTTCCACTGGCCTTGCAGCCCTGAGAGGCCGCCTTGCCCTCCCCCAAGGGCCCCCAGTCCGCCTTAAGCTGGTCAGTGTTATGCCCCTCGTGCTTTCCTCAGGCCTCCATCTGCTGGTCACCTTGGTCCTGCCCCAGTCCCTAGGGCCCTCTGGAGCCTGCCCTGGGCTGGGCCAGACTTCCTCTCCTACACTTGCAGCAGCCTTTGGAAGCTATGAAGAAGCAGGCTCAGATGGGGAGAAGCACTTGTGCATGACCACACAGCAGGGCAGCAGAGCAAGAACCTAGAGGACACCAAAACTGCTGTCATTTCTCAACTTTTTTTTTACTTTTTATTTTACCTTTTTTTTTTTTTTTTTTTTTTTTTTTTTTTTTTTTTTTTTTTTTTTTTTTTTTTTTTTTTTTTTTTTTTGTATTTTAGGGAAGGGTCTACAGGGTGTTCAGGGTCTCACTACTAGATCAGACTTGTAGTGATCCGCCTGCTTACGGCCTCCCAAGTGCCAGGTTTACAGGCACACACCACCATACCCACTCTCAATCCCCATCTCGGTGCATCTTGGGTCAGCATGGCAGGGCCAGGGATTGAACCCCCTAGCCCCTGTGCTCTCAACTTTTTAAAAAATGGGGAATATAAATGTACGGAAGAGCAGAGAGAATAGTGTAATAATCCCCATGTTCTCATCACACAGTCCTGAGCATTTCTAATCCACCTGCGGCCCCTCCCTGTTATTAGGAAGAAATCCCAGAATCTGTAAATATTTCAGTGTAAGTCTTTAAAGAATGAAGTTCCTTTGTAGATATAAACAAGAAAATTCTTCGATATCACCATTATGCCGTCACTGTGTAAATCTCCAGCTTTATCAGACATGTACTGAATGTTCCTGACTAGTATGGCAAAATCAAGATCCTAGTAAAAGCCACCCATCATAATGGGTTGCAATGTCTATTCAACTTCTCTTTAAAGAGTTCTCTTTCAATTGCTATTTAAAAAAAAAAAAAAAAGAAAAGAAAAGAAAAAGAAACCTATTAATCCTTAGTCTATAGTATGAATTTTGTTGACTCTTTCCTGGTGTTTTGTTTAGGAGAATCCCCAGTTCTGGGTATTGCCAGTAAATGGAAAGTTGGACTCAGCTTCAGTTACACCCGTGTAATTCTATACTGCATACTACCCAACTGAATCCCCCCAGCTCTCCCGCCCCCCAAGCTGTGGGTGAGCTCGAGCTGTGCAGTACCAAGCTCTGAGCTGGTTGCCACATGCATTGGTTCCTCCCATGCTTACAACAGCTGCCAACTGAGGTGAATCCTGTTGTGCCCCATCTTGGGGACAGGTAAGGAAGCTGAGGCACAGAAAAGCTGAGCTGCCAGAGACCACTCTGCTGGGAGCTGGCAGAGCTTCTCCCAGTGGTCTACTGAGGGCACATTCTACGCTTAAGGAAATTAGCTCGCTGCAGACCACCTGGCCACTGTGTGTTGGCGGGTGGGTGGGAGGTCTGAAGGGGCAGCGGAGAGACGGTTGCCGTCCAGGTGAGGTACCCCCCTCCCCCCGTGTCCAGGTGCACAGGTGTGTCACTAGGCATCTCAGCTCACTGAGAGATGCTGTCGCCGTTCACAAGCCTCCTGCTGCCCCCATCTCCACAGAGCTGGTCCTGGAGAGATGTGACTTGCAGCTGGAGGTCAATGGCCGCGACCACCGCACGGCCGACCTGTGCCGGGAGAAGCTGGTGTTGCGGCGGGGCCAGCCCTTCTGGCTGACGCTGCACTTTGAGGGCCGTGGCTACGAGTCCAGTGTGGACACCCTCACCTTCAATGCTTCAACAGGTGAGTTGTCCTCCTCCTCTCCTTCCACTGACCTGTCCTGGGATTCACTGTCCCCTGTTCCCTGATGGAGCCAGGGCACATGACTTCACACCTCTTTGTACCTTGGGAGATTCCCAGGTGTCATTGCCTCCATCTGAAAAGTTTCAGATGAGGAAACTGAGGCCTAGAAGGTGGTGTGGGAGATGCCACCCAAGCCATCCAACCTTATAAACAAGAACACCTGGGCTCTAGAGGAGCTGTGATCACCAGCATTGGGGGCAGTTTTCAGCCACCAACCTCCAGAAGATTCTGTCTGCTAATTCCTTCACCAAAACAACTTCCCAGCCTCTTATCACCTGCCTTCTATAATTCAAAGAAGCCTACCAGTCCTTTAAGATCAGGCCTGAATCAGGTGTGACTGATGGAGATTGTCTGGGCAACTTGAACAACTTAGTGGTCTGGCCTTCCTACCTACTGTGTGACAATGGTCAAGTCACTTAGCCTTTCTGATCCTGAGCTTCATCATTTGAGCAGCATTTATAGGTCACTAAGGGAGGAGGCTGTAGTGCTGGTTGCTCTTTCTAGTCTTGGTCTAGCATGTCCAGAGATTGGGGGAGGAACATTTAGGCCCATCCAAATTATCCCCAGATGCCCAAGACCCATTTTTCTTTTGTTGATTCTTCCTAGGAAAGAGGCCTTGAATGCCAGATCAGTTAGTCTGGCTTCTCATGGAAGCCACTCCCTTGGGGTCATGACAGGGCCGACTGGCTGGGACTCTGGCTGGCCTCTCTGAAAGGCCAGCTCTGTCCAAGGACTTTAGGGGCAGAGAGAGTAGCAGGCTGGAGCTGTACCGGCCTGGTGAGGCTTATTTACCTGGGAGGCTGTTAGATAAGGCTTATCATGGAGCCTGCAGACAGCGAGGATATCCCTTCCAGCGGGTCCTCCCCACCCGCTCAGCAGATGCACCACTGCCTAGGGCCATCCCCAAGCCAGCATGCTGTGGCTCTTCCTAACAGAGCCCTGGCCCCCCAGCTAGTCTCTGGTCTTCCGGCCTCAGTTTCCCCTTCTGTCAGGTGGGAGGTTGGGGCCCTGACAGTTAAAGGCTGGGAGTAATACCCTGCGATGGTTAGGCCTGGGATGGTGAGGCACCATGCATCTCTAAGACGCCTACTGTGTGCGTGTTCAACCCAGTCCTCCCAGCACAGAGCCAGACAGCCCCTGTTTTGCAGGTAAGGGAACCACAGCTCAGAAAGGTTCAGTTTCCTCAATCACATGATGAGTTAGGGCACAGTGGGCCTCAAGCCCTGACCCTGTCATGAGTTGAGTCTTTTGTCACTCCAGCCCACAGCAGGCACTCTTACCTACCACCCACCACAAGTGCCTGCCCATGGACCTCCAGGAAATAGGGTGGTGGGTGGGGCCCCAGCTGGGACAGGCCAGGGCGTCCCACCTTCTTCCTTCTCAAAACATCCTTCCTTTTCCTCTGTTTTTCTGGGCAGCTCAGTGGTAGGTAATTGAGGCCCCAGGTTCAGGGTCGGGAGTGGGGCAGCCAACCTCCACCCCAGCAGCTCATCTGCTTTTTTGTCTCCTTCAACTTATCTCAGACCACAGCTGAACACGCTCTGTCACTCCCACGACCCCTGTGGGAAGCCGTTTCTTCACCATCCCAGTGGCCAAGACCCTGGTGAGCTGGGGAAACTGAAGGGACAATAGCAGGAAGCTGGGTCCCCACCTCTAGGCCTGGCTTGAGTCAGTGCCCTGGCTGGGACCCTGCTCCTGTGTTAAGATTACTCTAGCTTGTGATCAATTTGTCCTGTCTCTGTAGGGGGAAGTAAGGCCCAGAAAAGGCAGAAAGCTAGCCAGGGTGTCTTGGTGAAGGGAGTGTGTGGCTTGACTTTGGCTGTTCCCAACAACTGGATAACTGCAGATTACTGGAGACCCAGCAGGCTCTGTTCTGGGGCACAGGTCAGACCAGATAAACCCACTCTTGTTAGGGGTAAAGTTCGCCGTCCCAAGCTGGGTGGTGGTACCGGGGGAGGTCTGGCTGAACAGAGAAGAGAACCCATAGGGGGCTTAATGGAAAGCTTTAATTGGAAGCCTCAGCCATCCCGCCCAGCCACCACGGCGGTCTGGAATGCAGCCAGGACCCCCAGGTCCCCAGGGCCACCTGGCCCCACCGAGAGCACCATGTTAAACCTCAGCTGTTGGGAGCAGCTGAGAGGCCAGGGCACAGCCTGTGTTCATCACCTCAGGGCCTCTCGCAAGAAAGGGCTGTGTGTCCAAGCACCTCTGCCCCAAGGACGCTGTGTCAACAGAGACAGTGGCCATGGGACCGGCTCAGGCCTGTCACCATGGACACCAGATAATTGATTGTACAAACAGGGACATTTCTGAGAATGACAGGGGTTCCATTCATGATTGTGCTGGGACTGCAGGCCTTGGCTAGAGGGCTGCACCAGCAAACGGACACAGGGATGCCCCTTCCATCTTATCTTGAAGGGTCTCAGTCTCAGTTTCCACATCTGTATAGTTATTTAGTTAAACTAAAATATATTCCCATTTCATTCCAGTCTTCTAAATCTGTTCTGTGGTCTGACCATCCAGATGTTTAATGGATCTATTTTATTTTATGTTTTGCCATAATGGATTGAGCCCTGCCTGGGTCTTCACACTAAGCTAGATCTCCAGCCCTTTTCGCTTTTTATTTTGAGAGAGTCTCCATAATTCATGAAGCTTTCCAGGCTGGGCTCTACCTTGTGATCCTCCTGCCTCAGGCTCCCAGGGAACTGGGGTTTCAGGCATGCGCCACCACGCCCAGCTTGGCGGTCCCTTTGGTTGGGCCTGAGGACAGTGCACATGTGCTGGTAGTCACCATGAGCTGGCCCTGCTTGCCCTGGGCTCCCCGGCTGCCATGGTGACAGTGGTACACACTAGTGTCATCAGCACTCCCAGTGGCCTTGTGAGAGGGTCCTGTACCTGGCCCCATTTTACAGAAGAGAAAACCGTGGCACCGAGAGGCTAAGTAACCTGTCTAAGGTACGAGCGTCCCTTTTCAGAGCTGGAATGGGATCTCTCCAGCCACTTGCTCCAAACCCATTTTCTTCTTTGAGAAAAAGACTGCAGATCAGAGAGGTCCGGGGACTCTGCTGAGCCCACACAGCACTCACAGGTAGAGGTGGGAACTAGACTTAGGGTGGCTTTTGAGTCACAAGGCGGTCTGGCTCCCCCCACATACCAGCTCTGCGAGTCAGGGAGCCTTTCAAGGCTCCCATTTGGCTCCCAGCCACTGGCCAGGCCTCAGAGGCTGGGCCATGCCTGTGACAGCACGGGTATATTTGGGCTGGGGGCAAAGGTGGGGCTGGCAGGCTAACAGGAAGGTCAGTGCTTAAGGGGAGCCTGTCCGCAGAGGGTAGGCAGCCCTACAGCCTCAGAGACGGAGGAGTAAAAATAAACTGTTCCGGGCAGCCGCCCAGACGGGCAGAGAACTTGCTCTGTTTCTCCTCTCCGCCACCCATGTCCAGAAAGTGACCAGCCTTCCCACCCTGCCTGTGACTCAGACCTGCCTGTGCAGGCTGTCCCCTCCTCCACCCTAGAGAGCACTGATGCTGCCCCAGTCCCTGTGCCCTTGAGACCCTGGAGGGACTGTCCTCTGAAAAGAAGAGGCGACCGGGGATCCTCAGACCCGCTCAGATGCCACTTCAGCACAAGCCCTGGGGACTCTCTGGAGCTTCCTTCTGCCTGGACCTTTGCCACCCATCCCTCCCCCAGGGGACCTCAGAGGGAACAGGAGGTGCAAAGCCCATCACCAGGTGGTGGGTGAGCCATGATGAAATGAGGGCTGAGGATGCCTGGCGTTCCAGGGCTATCTCTAGAACCCAGGGGCCCCCAGGTGGAGGGGTCCCTGGAGAGGCTGCTGGCCTACAGCCACGGGTCTCTAAGGAACATGCCCACTGTGGGCAGAGTACAGGCTTCTGTCTCTGAAGGGAGTGCAGGGGTGGCAGGTGAAGGCTTTCACCCTAGGCAGCACTTTGCCTGATTTCTTCCCAAGCTACAGACAGGCAGCCTGAGCCTTGAGGCTGTGGTGATCTTGTCCAAAGTCGCCACGGGCAGATCTGGATGACCAAGACTCTGTGCTGTGCTCTCTCCCATGTGGACTCTCTAGTTGGGTGTCTGTGGCTTTTCATGGGTTTCCACAAAACCATCCTGCAAGGCTGGGTTCTGATTCCCATTCTGCAGATGAGGAAACCAAGGTTTTGGGGAGATGATACCTCTTGCCAGACTTCCTTCAGTGGTTAGTGGTGAAATAATCCTTGACCGCAGGCCATGGGACTCCAGATGTGTGCTCTGCCCCTGCCTGCCTTGCCCACCCCCTGCTCACAGCTGCTGCATTCTTACTGCACAGGCCCAGCCCCCAGCGAGGAGGCGGGGACCTTGGCCCGCTTCTCACTGTCTGGTGCTGTGCAGAGCGGAGCCTGGTCAGCCTCAGCAGTGGACCAACAGGACAGCACCCTCTCTCTGCTGCTCAGCACTCCAGCTGATGCCCCCATCGGCCTGTACCACCTCAGCCTGGAGACCTCCACCGGCTACCAGGGCTCCAGCTTCTCTCTGGGCCACTTCACCCTGCTCTTCAACGCCTGGTGCCCAGGTGAGCCACGTTCCTTCCCCAAGGGCCCGCCAGAGGAGGGACAGGGCAGAAGAAGAGTCAGGGTGGATGAAGGCCCCATGCCAGCCCTGTGCTCCAGCCTCCCAGTGTGGACGCTCAGTTATCTCCACCGGTGGACAAAGAACAGACTCATGGGAGCGAACAACTAAACTGAGGCCAGCCAGGTATCAAAGGACCTTAACCGTGGCTGAAGCCCCATGTGTCCTAGGTACCATGAACCAGGCCTCAGCCTGTCGTCTTTTGCCATCAGACTGGGAGATTTATACACAGTTGATTTGGCGGATGGTTTGAGACAGTGGAAAGCCCCAGACAGAGGGGCCAAATCTGCTGAGTGCCTTCCTGCCATGAGCGAGAAGGCACATGTGAGGGGCCGAATCCCTTCGCAGCAATTTCGCTCTCGTGCTGCCCGACCCCCTCCCATGCTAATGGCATGAGCTCACTCACTGCCCCTCATGTGGCCTAATGCTAGTGCCCTGGGGGTCAAGGCTTCCACCCATGAACCAA
This sequence comes from Ctenomys sociabilis, assembly GCA_004027165.1. Classification (NCBI taxonomy): domain Eukaryota; kingdom Metazoa; phylum Chordata; class Mammalia; order Rodentia; family Ctenomyidae; genus Ctenomys; species Ctenomys sociabilis. The sequence goes on from PVKA01002746.1 coordinate 37,362, forward strand.
GCTGCAGGCCATGTCAGTGTCTCGGTTTCAGAATCCCACTTTAGGAATGGAGTCCCCAGCTGAGGCTCAGAGTTAGGACACCAGGTCCTCATCCATTGTCACAAGGATGTTTTCAAGCCACCCAGACTGGCTTGAGGAGGGGAAAGTGAGGGCGGTGGGGGCAGGTGCACCAGGAGAGGTAAGAGCAGCTCGACCCCTAGTGGCCTCCTTCTGTACAATGGCTCTTCTCCAGGATCCCAAGGGCAGACTTAGCAGTATCCTCGCTCAGACAGGAAATGGGGTCTTGGAGAGGGGAGTGGCTTCGGAAGCCCTTTCACTAAGGAAGTGCCCCATGCTGGAGCACACTGGAGGGCAGGGGACAGTGCAGGAGCCCTTCAGGAGCCCTGGTGATCTGAACAGCGGAGAGGAGGTGGGGGCTAGAGAGTCCCTACTCCCAATACCTCACTTTCCCCTATGACTAGGAAGGTAACGAACCAATGCATGCTTCCTGCCTGTTCTAACACAGCAAGGCAGTGAGGGTGTCTTGGTGGGCGTGGGCCTGGGCCCTGGGACAGAAAGTGCAACCCCAACCACCTACTTGCGGGCCCAATTTGATTCTTTTTTATTTAATAATTTATTTTTTTTAAATCAATACATTGTACATTGTTATCTTCTTAGTGGTTATGCATAAAACAAGAAGCAAACAGGATATCCTGTCCAAACCAGCTTGATCTTTGTTTTGAGCCATTCATTACATATTTGATCCGGAGGCACTTTTATTTTCTCTTTTGCTTATTTTGGTGATTATTTCTGATTGTAACTGTAAGACACCAGAACGCCCTTTTTATAAAAGCTTCCGGCACCGCAGGGGAGCTCCACTGCTGTTCTTGGGGGACAGGCATTGGAGGCCCCTTTGTTTGCTGTGCTGCGGGCTCCTCTGCTATAGATCCATCACTGATTTGGTGGGTGTGTCCCAAGCATAAAGGAGCCCACAGTGTGCTCACCCAAGCTGGTTTGTCCTCCGTGTCTTAAGGCTCTGTCCACACGTGGCCTGACACCTTGGTGTATTTCGCTCTATCTCCTTTTGGTTTTGCAGTGCTAGAGATTGAACCCAGGTGCTTCATGCTGAGCTACATCCCCAGCCCATTTTAGTTTTTTTCATTCAAACCTTCCTAGGTTTCCCAGGTTGGTTTCAAACTTGCGATCCTCATGCTTCAGCCTCCTAGAGTGCTGGCATTGTAGGCATGCACCACCAGGCCTGACCACATTCTTCCTAAGAGCTGGAAGGCCTTGCATGCTGCCTGGGAGGGCGGTTCCTCTGTCCTATGCCCCACAGTGGCCATGAGATCGTCCCTGAGGGCTCACTGGGCTAAGCTGTCGCAACAAGCACACTTGCTCACATGGGTCCAAGCTAAGGCCTGCTGCAGCTTTGAGGGGATTTTAATCAATCCTCAGGGTGTTGTAACTAGAAGACAGACTTACACCTGAAGCAGAGAATAGCATATTCCCGTCCTGGCCAGTGCCCCAGGGTTCAGCAGTTAAAGGAACCAGGAGCGAAGCCCGGGGTGGCGATGTCCTTTTCCCTCCTGCTCTTCCCTGCCCTGCTGTGCAGCTGCCAGCCAAGCAGCACCACGCTGAGATGACCCACAGCCCAGGGCAGGGCTCTTGGGGAGGCAGGAAGTTAGACTCTGGTGGGGGTTGGGGATCAAGAGGAAATTGCTCTGGAGGTGGGAAAGGACAGGAAATGCCTGGGAAAGGGACCCTCCAGACCCTCCGCTGCTAGGTGCACAGGGTCTTCTGCCAGTTTGGGGTGAGGCTTCATGTGCCTGGGCCCCCACTTTCACCAGACAGAGATCTGAGCAGGGGACACTACAGTCGGGTTCCCTTGTACCTGAGCCATGCTGAGGGCAGCATTGCTGGAGTTGGCCGTCTCTTTCCATCTTTCTGTCCACTGGCTCACAGCCATGCAGCCCACCCGCTGGACTGGGAACTTCACTGCACGTTGATGTAACCTACAAGCAGCACGTGCACAACCTGGCCAGGGTCACAGCGGCTCTTCTTGCCGTGACAAAAGCGCAAGCAGCGGTGCAGTGACCAGATGGAGCCCTCAGGTCTGGCCATCACCTTCTAGGCTCAAAATGAGCCCATCTTCCCGGGCTGACTTCTCCAGGGGGCACAGCAGCCCCAGGGCCTGGGGCTGCCATACTTATCTCCCCTAGGCAGATGTATTATTTTATTGATCAGTTGATTGATTGCATCTCTGGGGATTGATTGCACTCAGGGCTTTTGTACTGAGCTACATCCACCGCTCTTAGGCTCTAAGTCACTACGTTACCCACACTAGGCTCGAGCTGGTGGGCAATCTTAAAGCCTCAGCCCCAAGAATGACTTAGCTTCTTTTAAAAATAGAGGAAAAACATGGACATTTAAGTTAGGCTCTATGTTTTACCATGTCATATTAAGATTTATTTTATGATAGAATCTGTGAAGGAGAGATGCCCAGGGGCAACGACTGGGCCATACACTGTGGCTCTAGATTTCCTGGCCCAGCCTCAGTTTCCCTATCTGTGAGGTGAACATCACAAAGCCAGCCTGCCTTTCAGGCTCGTGCCTCGCTTTCCCCCACCCTCTTTGCTCCTTTGTTGGCCCTGTGCATTTTCCAATAACCAGACCTTGGCCCCTCTGGTCTGCCGCTTAGAATGCCACCTGCCAGGTCCCACGGAAACCTTGGTCAAGTCTCCGAGCAGCGAGTGTTCCCTCCTCCAGGGTGTCCTCCTTGCCCCCAGGCTGGACAGAGCCCACCTCCTTAAGCCCTGGGGTGCTTTCTCAGCTGCCCAGCCTGTGTCTCCTCTCTCTCCACCATGAATCATGCTCCTTCATGCCTCCAAGTTCTTGTCTCCAAAGCACCTTTCACCTTGGTGACTGCATTTCGTGCTCAGGCTCATTCAGCAAGGTGCAGAGGTGGGCGGGGAGGCGAGGTGACCTGCGGAGGCCCACACACCTAGTGAGGGCCCGAGGAAGGATTTCTGGACTCCCGGTTCAATGATCCTCAGTCTCTTGTTTTAGCATCAGCTTTCCTAGTTGTGAAATATTCTTTTTTTTTTTTTTTTCCTTTATGTTATTTGGTTGTTACAGGGTCTTACTACTCAGCTCAGACTCATAGTGATCTTCCTATTTTCAACCTCCCTAGTGCTGGGATTATGGGTGTGTGCCACTATGCCTGGACTCGGTGGCCAGCTCAGCCACCCTGGGGGCAGGACTGGTATGGCATGTGGTGCCAGCGATTGAGCTGCGATCCCTGCAAAAGCCCTTATGGCCCTCTTGGGGAGAGTAAATAAATTACATGCCATCCGCTCATCACAGGTCCTGGCACCAAGTGTGGAATAAATGGCAGTCTTGGTTGTTACTAACTGATAACATCTTATCTCCTCCACTTGCGTTAATAATTAATGATTACTTTTTCTGATTCAAAGGTTTAAGGGCCTCTGAGGTGCTATCTTGCCTGGGGAGTTGGCACCCCAGCTGCCATCCTTGCAGGGTGCCTCGCTAGGCTCAGAGCTAACACCCACGCCCTCTTCTCCTCGTAGCGGATGCTGTCTACGTGGACTCGGACCAGGAGCGGCAGGAGTACGTGCTCACCCAGCAGGGCTTCATCTACCAAGGCTCGGCCAAGTTCATCAAGAGCATACCTTGGAACTTCGGGCAGGTAGGCCCCGGTGTCCCCGGGGACCATCTCAGCCCTCCTATCTGCAACACCCAGAGAGGCCAAGCTGTGCATGGGCTGCAGAGTCGCCTACCCCAGGCCTGTCAGGGATTCAAGGGCCCTGAAATGGCTGAAGTCTCAGAGAGGACGTAGGCTGGCCCGGGCTCACATGGCAGAAGCCTGGCCCTAGATCTACGGTGGAGAAAGAATTAGGAGAACTTCTACGAAGGTGAAGTTGGTTGGTGTTCTTGAAGGAGGGGCAGCTGGGTTATATTATGTCAGCATGACACTCAGTGCCTGGGGAGGCTGAGGGTGTGCTAGGTGTGAGTGGGGAGCAGGGCGGTGGGGCCTGCCTGGAGCGTGCACCAGAGCCACCCGGAGAACAAATCAAAGCACAGGTCGCTGAGCCCGGGCCCTGGCATCTGGTTCAGCAGGTGTGGGTGAGAGCTGGCCAGGGCATCTCTGACAGGTCCCCTGGGGAGGCCAGCGCTGTCTGGTGAGGGTGTTTGAGAGCCTGTGCTTTAGCAGCTAGCCTGCCTGGCCCCAGATGCTCAGGAACAAGCAAATCTGAAACAGACGAAGGCAACAACCATTTTTTTCCCCTGTGCTGTCCTTCTCTTTTCTCTTCCCTTCCCTTCCCTTCCCTTCCCTTCCCTTCCCTTCCCTTCCCTTCCCTTCCCTTCTCTTCCCTTCCCTTCCCTTCCCTTCCTCTCCTTTCTTTTCCTTTTTGTTTCTCTCTCTCTCTCTCTCTCTCTCTCTCTGTCCCTCCCTCCCTCCCCCATCTCTCTTTCATTTGTTTATTTTCTTTTGAGTCATAGTCTTGCTGAATTTCCCAGGCTGTGCTCAAATTTGTAATCTTCCTGCCTCAGCCTCTCTGTTGTGCTAGGGTCATGAACACACACCACAACACCTGGCTAACAGCCATTTCTTATGGCTTTCACAAAGCCATCCAGGACTTGGATATATAGCTGTGGACTGGGCTGGGCTGGGTAGCTCCTCTCTGTTCCATAGTTTCCTGTTCTCCAGTCTCTTCCAAGACTATTCTCTAAACCAGTACTGATTTCCTCTATTGCCCATATGCCTGGAAATAATCAGGAGTCTTGAGAGGAAACCTATGAAGCAATGACCCCCACCTACCTGATCCCCTGATCTCTTAGAGCATCTGGGGATATTTGTCTCCAGGATGGGGTTCACCTTGAGGCTTCTCCCAACAGCCTCTGGGCAAGGGTCCAAAGGTCAGGCTTAGTGAGTCCTCCCTGGGCCATAGAGAAGCCATCCTGTGTGGTCTCAGGTTCAAGCTGACGGCAGCTTCCTCATCTGAAACATCCGGGTCATCATTTCAAAAGTGTCTGCCTAGCAACCCTTTAGCCTGCTGTAGGATGGAAAAGACAGTGGCGTGATCATGATGTGTAATTCTCTCCTGAGAAACAGAGCCAAGCCAAGCCCTTCCTTATATTTCCTGGAGTTCTATTTTGTATGCAGCCTTGTGTTAGGCTGTGGGTCATGGATCTTGCAAAGCTTCTAGAATTGATCAAAGTTCAGGAGAGGACAAATAACCCCCCATAGAGAGCAGGAAGGACTTGTTGGAGAAGGGGACATTCAAACTGGGCTTTGAAGAACAAGTAGGAGTGTTCCATGCAAGAATATGGGAGCACCTTGTACCAGGCAAAGGGGCTGCTTTGGGCAGAGTGCAACAGTGGGAAGGTGAACACGCTCCCCCTGAGAACTGTGTTCTACCTCGGTGAGTACACTGTGTGCAGAGGAACCCCAGAGATGAGAGGAAAACCAGCTGTGTTCTAGCTGTGAACAGCCCCAGTGTCAGGTTGATGGATTGAAACCCTAGAGGGCTGCTGTGTGGCAGAGGGAGACCCTACAGGACAAGATGGAGAACAGGGCAGACAAGGGAACCCCTAACCAGAGAGCCTGAAGTAACAGCACTGCTGATTTCTCTCCCATCCTCGGGTCAGCAGGGGGCATGGCTGTGTAGCCTGGGCTGGGCTCAGCTGATGGGTGTCAGGTGGGCAGGGCATGAAGGTGGCAAAGAAAGGGTCCTGCCCTCAGTAAATGTAGCACTTGAAGTGCAAGATGAGGTATACAGAGAGCATTCCAAGCATATGCAGCAAGGGCCTGGAGGCAGGGAGCTGGGGCCATGAGTGTGGGTGAGAGAGCAGAGAGACAGGCCAGAGGGGGTGAGCACAGATGGCGAAACACCTGCAAGCAGCGGGGAGTTCAGATCTCATCATCTGCCTCCACTCTAATCGCCGGGCTGAGCTAGTCAGGCCTGAAGAAGAGTGGCTGAGATGGCCGTGCACAGAGAGAAGGGCAGAGGCAGGCCCAGGGCCCTGAGGACCTACGCTCCCCTCTGCATACTCTGCACCAATGCCCAGGTCCCCTGCCAGGCCTATGTGCGGGTGTCCCCCAGCCCACTGTCCACATGTTTGTGTTCCCTGGCGTTGTGCAAGATGGAGCAGGATGCCATGGGGTTTGCGGCAGGTGGGGGTCTTCACTATCTGTTTCTTCCAACAGTTTGAAGATGGGATCCTGGACATTTGCCTGATGCTCCTGGACCTCAACCCCAAGTTCCTGAAGAATGCTGGCCGAGACTGCTCTCGCCGCAGGAGCCCCGTCTACGTGGGCCGGGTGGTGAGCAACATGGTGAGTGCAGGAGTCTGCAGGCTCCTCTCTCCCTTGGTGACACAGACTTGCTCTGCACTGGATCTGGTGCAAAACGAGGTGGGGAGGCTCAGCACAGGGCATCTGTGTCTGGGAAGAGAAGATTCATGCACAGGAAGGCAAAGCCACGAGATCACCAGAGTAACTCACTCATTCAGTAAATCCCTATCAGGCCACCTGTGCCTAGGCCCTGGGGCCTATGTATAAAACATACACAGTCCCTAAATGCACAGAACATGCAGTGCGTCACCTTCACTCCTGCCCTGCCTTTGACCCCATGCTGTCCCCACCTGTGCCTGGCTCACTCTCACCCTGGCCCGGCGTATCCCCTGATGCCCTGGGATTGCAGGTCAACTGCCACGATGACCAGGGCGTGCTGCTGGGACGCTGGGACAACAACTACGTGGATGGCATCAGCCCCATGTCCTGGATCGGCAGCGTGGACATCCTGCGGCGCTGGAAGGACGACCAGTGCCAGCGCGTCAAGTACGGCCAGTGCTGGGTCTTTGCTGCCGTGGCCTGCACAGGTGCGTCATGCACGGTGGCGGGGCTGTACCTGCCTTCCCCTCCCAAGCCCCTAGGTAGGCAGAGCACACCCAGCGGGCATCAGGAGACCTTGGCTCTGGTCCTGCCTCTCCCACGAGAGCCACAGTGTGCTATGTGCCTGGGAGCTGGTGGCAGGTCTTCTCTGGTCTTTTTTGTCCAGAAACAACCTCTTGGGTGGCACATAGGATCAAGGAATGCCGAGTAGGAGACGGCATGGGCCCAGGGTGGGGGACATTAGCTCTGAAGCCGGGCACACCTGAGTTTAAAAAACTCCCCTGTGACCTTAGGCAGGTAACTTCTTGTTGAACTTCAATTTCCTCATCTGTAGCATGGAGACAAGAAGTCATAAAACTGTGTAGTACAGATCTGGCTCATGGTAGCTGTCAGTAATAATGATAGTGATATCCACGTCAGGAGAGAGAAAGCATGTTCTAATATAAAAGCGGAAAGACAAAGCAATTTGAAATCAGAAAGAGGAAGCTAATTTTTTTTTTTAATTTTGAAAGATTTAACCCCAGCAAATGTTGACCATTGTTTCACAGTTGATAATAGTAGCTCTGAGAACAGGCTAGCATCGTACATGGGTTAAGAACAGACTCCAGCTAGGAGCAGTGGCGATCTCAGCTCTTAGGAGGCTGAGACAGGAGCATCGCAAGTTCAAGGCCAGCCTGGGCAACTTAGTGAGACCTTTGCCTTGGTGGTAGAACACTTGCCTGTCATGCACAAGGTCCTGACTTCCATTCCTAGTATCAAGAAAAAAAAAATCAAATCTTAGATTCTGAAATTGAGACCTACATTCAGATCTTTTATTTTTATTTATTTATTTATTTATTTATTTATTTATTTGTGTCTTTTTGAGACAGGGTCTCACTATGCAGTTCAGGCTGACCTTAAGCTCAATTTGTAGCTCAGGCTGGTCTCGAACTCACAGCAATCCTCCTGCCTCAGCCTCCTGAGTGCTAGGACTACAGGCATGTGCCACCACACCCGGCTAGATCTTTTATTTTGAGACAGGGTTTCTCTAAGTCACTAAGTTGAGTCTAGACTCAAACTTGTAATCCTCCTGCCTCAGCCTCCTAAAACTCTGGGATTATAGTCATGTGCCACCACACCAGGCTCCAGCTCTGCTTTGTACCAACCATGTGATCTTGGATAAATCATTTAATCCCACTGAGCACCTGGTTCCATCTTATGTAGTATTGGATAATAATGCAGCGACCCATGACTTTTACAAATGCCATTCATGCCCGAGGCTGGGGGTAACTCGGGTTGTCAGCTGAAGGCTCAGGCTCTTCTGCACAGCATCCGAGTGTCTGTCCTGTACACAGGCAGATCTCAGTGTCCTTAGAGAGACCTTGGCCCAGGATTTCTCAGTGAACCCCATACAGGAAAGGATGTTGCAATGTTCCTTCCAGACTCCTTAAAGGTTCAGTCTGTATCTGAGACCATCTGGACGCACAAGCGACCAGCATTTGGGTCATAACTCAAGACTGGTTATAAGTTACAACTCAAATTTTGGTCTTAACCCAAGTTGTTTGTATGCCAGACCAGTCATAAGACCCACTGTGGTATCTTTATCTGGGATACCTGTGAGGAGCTCAAAATGATTTCAGGTACAGGACAGCACATACCTACACGGTGCTGCTGTTCTTATTAATGGACGCAGGAACTGGCTGGGATCTGGGGCTCTCAGCTTTTCTGACTCTAAAACCAAAGCTCAACCCAAAGAAGGGTTCCAGGAGGCCCCCAGCAGGTGCTCCACTCCTGCAGGCAGGTGGGGTCAGCTGGCCAGAGCCCCTCATCCTCTCCTTCCTCTGCCCCTCTGTGCCTGGCTATTCTGTCCCTGTGGCTGTTGATGTCCCCTTTCCAGTACAAACTCCTGCCTAGACCCTTCTGAGAGGCCTCAGACATGTCTTTCTAGGGAAACTCACAGTCAGGCTGGCCTCTACCCCCAGGCTCACCTGCAGATGGCTCACCACCTGGGCTATGACACCTAAGGGTTTGGCAGTGGGTCTGGCCTACAGCTGCCCTATGCTGCTCCCAGGGCCCTGCAGACCCCTCCCAGGCCAAGAACCTGGCTTGGCCAAGCCCATGGCCCTGGGGCTGTCCTGAGCGGGCTGGATTCCAGCTGTTTCTAACCCCTGTATGGACCCTGAGAACAGACAGGGTGTCTCCGTGCCTCAGTCTCCTCACCTGTGAAATGGAGACAAAAGGGAATGACCTGGTTCCCAGTGACCTCTTAGGGCTGGAAGATGTCACCTAGTACTGTTTCTGACTCAGGTGAGACTCAGTTTGGAGAAACCTAGGTGAAGCTAGGGTTCCAGTATTTTTAGCTGGTTCCCTGGACATTTGCTCCACCCCCATGAGTCAGCCAGCACCTGCTGGCCTGATAGCTGCCTTGACGGGCAAGTGACATACTTAGCTGTCCCCAAACGCCTCTTCAGTGCTGCCCTGGACACCAGGCAGATGAGACCCTGCCCACACCCACAACTTTTCTGTGAGTCATCACAACATCCCGACAAGCTGCTATTCTTAGCTTCTCGTACCAAAGGGAAATGGGTACAGAGAGGGGAAATGACTGGCCCGGGGTCACAGAGCTGGAGAATGGTACAGTCAAGCCGTGTACCCCATGTGCCTGGTTCACAGCAGCCTTCTGGCCTTGTGGCAATGAGGCCTCTTGGGACACAGGAGGGGTGCGGGTGCCTTGGCAGCAGAGACAGGGCTGTTGCACTCTGGAACCCCAGCCTTGGCCGAGGGCAGCAGCAAGCCTGGCCCTTGTCTACTGCCCTAGCACAAAAGAGAAGCTCACAGCCCCTCCTCTCTCTCCCCCTCCCCTATAAGTCTCCTGGTCAGAATCCAGAGCCATCTGGAAAGCGCTGGCCCTGGCTGATGGCAAGCACGGGGTAAAGGTCACATTCCTGCTCCCCTCCCTCTGAACTTCCACAGAAACTGAAAGTAGAGCACAAGCGCTGTGGGCACCTGGGGATCCTTTACTGGGGCTTTTACCTTTTAGATACTTATTCTTTTCCCACTCCAAGAAAACATCCTGTCTATAGTAAACAGAAAGCACACATAACAGGCAGGGGAAGAGGCTTAGCACTGAAGGTCCTCCTCCCAAGCCCCATGTGCTTTGCCTGGCAGGGCTGAGCTCAGTCTTGAGATGCCAGCAAGATCCTGTATTTTCATCTATTGTTGCAACATCACCTCTTGTCCCAGTAAACAGCTTTGACATGAATGAGGGCCCTCCTAGGACCTTGACCTGCACTGGGACCCTCTAGGGTCGCTTACTTTCTGGTCTGTTGGAATGATGAGGACTCCCAACAGTGCAGGGGAGGCAGGGGCAGGGTAGCCCAGATGGGGCAGTGTGGCCTCCAGGTGGAGGGCGCAGCCTGGGCCGATGCCCCAGGGCTAGCAGCAGCGTGCAGTGTGTAAGGCGTGGGGTCTGTCCCTGGCCTCCAGGCCCATGAGGAACCACTGAAGATTTATCAGAGGAGTGCTGGCGTCATGTTGCATCCTAGAGTGGTGAGAGGAAATGTGGTGGGTGTGGTGTCACGGCCAAGGTGGACCCACTGTCCAGGCAGGAGGGCTGCACCTGCCCATACAGCCCGGCCAGTGGGAACACTGCTCCCTGGGTGCAGATTGGTCTGCTCTGGTCTGCAGGCCTCAGCTGGTGGACTAACCTCTCCCTCTTCCCCCAGTGCTGCGGTGCCTTGGTGTCCCTACCCGAGTTGTGACCAACTATAACTCAGCTCATGACCAGAACAGCAACCTGCTCATCGAGTACTTCCACAACGAGGGCGGGGAGATCGAGGGGAACAAGAGCGAGATGATCTGGTGAGGGGGGGCCCGGGAGCAATCAGGGCTGCAGAGGGCCTCGGGAGAGGACGGCTGGGAAGGCCGCACGGAGGAGGTCACACTTGGACAAGGCAGAGGAGTGCAGCAGGGTTTGGGCAGGGACTGGGCCAGAGGCCTTCACAGCGGCCCTGGACGGACATTGAGAGACTCAGACTGGGAGGGGCCTGGGCAGGTTTTCAAGGATGCTGGGCTGTCACCTGTGGCTTTAGTGCTGGCTACTGTGGACAGCGGGAGGTGGGGACTAGGCCTGTGGGCAGGAAAAAAGAGATGGGGCCAAGGAGGCCAGGCTGGGAGCCAATAAGAGAGGCGGGAGGTGGTGAGGACTCTGCCCCGAGGAAGGCCCCAGTGCTGGGCGGTGCTGTGCCTGGGCCAGCTGCAGATGAGGTGAACATGCCTCTGGGGGCACCGGGTGGGCCGCCTGAGGGGCCCCAGTGAAAACTGCCCATGTTCTACCTGATAGGAACTTCCACTGCTGGGTGGAGTCGTGGATGACCAGGCCGGACCTGGAGCCTGGGTACGAGGGGTGGCAGGCCCTGGACCCCACACCCCAGGAGAAGAGTGAAGGTGGGTGGGCATGGCCCTGTCACCTGGAGAGGGGTTGGAGCGGGGGAGTCTCAGGGATTCACCAGGGAGGGGGTAAACAGATTGCAGGCCAGAGACCGTGGGCCAGGCCGTGTGTGTGTGTGTGTGTGAGTGTGTGAGTGTGAGTGTGTGTGTGAACGCACATATGTGTTCACCTACAGTTTCATAGTGTATTGTTTTTGTTTTTGGCAGAACTAGGGATTGGACTCAGGCTTTTGCGCTTGCCAAGGAAGCACTTATTCTACTGAGCCATCTCTGGCCCTTAGTGTACTGTTCTTATACTTTGAAAAGTATTCAATCCCTGGTTCTGCCAAAAAAAAAAAAAAAAAAAAAAAAAAAAAAAAAAAAAAAAAAAAAAAAAAAAAAAAAAAAAAAAAAAAAAAAAAAAAAAATGTAATGCGTACTTAGTGTGAAAAATGGAAAATATGAAGAAGCATAAAGGAAAAAATTCAATAACTTCTCCATCTTCCCCCTATAATCAGACTCATTTTAATTTCTTTTTTTTTTTATGTATTTAGTACAGGGTCTACAGGGTTCCAGTGCACAGATCGGACTCACAATGATCCCCCTGTTTCTTAGCCTCCCGAGGGCTGGGATTACAGGCATGCCCCACCACGCCCAGTCTCAGTGTGCCCCCCAGGGGTGGACTCATTTTAATTTCCACATAGATTCCAGAAATTTCCATTTAGCTATCTGAGTGTGTGTTTAGACACAACAAGGACAAAATCTGCTAAAGCACATGGAGGGTTTTTCATTATATTTTTAAATATATAGAATGAAATGCGTAAGGTTACAAAGAAAACCAAAGTTAATAACTTTCAACAAAAGTTTTAAAAAGTCTATACATGGTAGCACACACTTGTAATTCCAGCACTTTGGGAGGCTGGGGCAGAATGATCACAAATTCAAGCCCAATCTGTGTATCTTAGTGACTGGCACAATTTTTTTTTTTTAAGTTTCTTTGTAAGAGCAGGAGATACAGCTCAGAGTGAAGATCCTGTCAGTCCCCAGTATTGAAAAAATAACCTAAAAAGTACGTGTATGACATACCATAGCTGTTTGCTTTTTTTACGTATGAAGCTCCAGGTAGGGTTCTAAGTCCCAGCAGAGGTGTCACATGGCCTGGGGAAGCACCTGTGGCTTGTATGGGCACGGGTTGTAAGTGCCCCTGTGTTGTCTGCTTTTATAACTCAAGGGCCAGGCTGCGTCAGAGTGCAGTGGGTTAAAAGTGTCGCTTTTTCCCCATCCAAGTTCACAGACCCCTGAATCCTGCAGATGGCAGTACCCTGCAGGTCCCTGCTGAAGGTCAGCAGTCGCCTTTTCCCAGCCCCACCTACCCCTGACGGCATGGTCAGCATTTCCCCCTCATGTGGTTTTCTGTGACTTGAATTCCACTTCCTGTCACTACATCCATCTTGAGGATAGGCTGAACTACATTAGCCCAGCTTCTAGTCTCCACCATGGCACTGGGGCCGTGTGAGGCTGTCGCAAACCACGCTTTGATAAACATCCGGCCCAGAACTCTCTGAAGCCAAGCTGGGTGGGGCGCTGACTTCAGTCCCCTCAAAACAGCTGCCCACTCCTGGACTCTGAGGTTTCTGAAGGGTGCCTTGGGACAAGCTTCTATTTTATTTACCCAGTATTTGCAGTGCATGGAGAGTGTGCTCAAAACTTTCCATCTGTAGCTTGAGTTCTCCTAAAGAAGTTCTCCTAAAGGGAATTAACCCTAAGGGAAACCATGGCTCAGAGAAGTGACTATATGCCCCAAAGTCACACAGCTCATAAGGGGCTAAACTAAGACTGAACCCCAAATGCTCTAGCCTCTAAGTTTCCTCTTCTGATCCCAAGTCCCCTCCTGGGATTGAAGTCCCCAAGGCAAAAGGCTGCTTGGACTTCCAGATTTTCTGCCTTGTGTGGCTGAGTCACGGAGTTGTTGATGCCACTGTTCCCGCGGCCCTGACCCACTGCTCCCTCCTACCCCTAAACAGGGACGTACTGCTGTGGCCCAGTCCCGGTTCGTGCCATCAAGGAGGGCGACCTGAGCACCAAGTACGACGCCCCGTTTGTGTTTGCGGAGGTCAACGCTGACGTGGTGAACTGGATCCGGCAGCAGGATGGGTCCATGCACAAGTCGGTCAACCATTCCCTGGTCGTGGGGCAGAAGATCAGCACTAAGAGCGTGGGCCGAGACGAGCGGGAGGACATCACGCACACCTACAAGTACCCGGAGGGTAGGCGCCGTGCGGAGCCTTGCATGTGCACGTGTGTGCGCGCGCGCGCATGCGTGCGTGAGCACAGGGGCCAGAGGGAGAGAGAGATCTGGCCACCGATGCGTGCCAGCGACCTCCCTGGGACATCCTGTTTTATGAAACTGCTCAGAAACAAGCATAGAGAGGTTGGGGACAGTTTTGGAAGAGCTTTCAGTCGCTATTCACAGGAGGATTCTGTCTGTTGAATAAGTTAATAAAACCAATGGGACAGCTGATACACAGCAGGACAAGCTGTCCCACCGCAGCGCTGCTAATGTCATGGTTTCTGCGGTTCCTAGCCTTTTTGGCACCAGGGACTGTGTGATGGAAGATGGTTTACCCAAAGACTGGAGGAAAGGTGATTTCAGGATCACGCAAAGGACAGTGCAGGGCCAGTGAGATAGCTCAGCGGACCGAGTGCCTGCTTAGGCAAGCACAGGACCGGGGTTCCGTCTCTGGTACCACATGTCGCTCTGGCCCAGCTCCTGGGTGCACTGAGCTGGCAGACCAGGCATGGTGGTGCACACTTGTAATCCCAGCACTGGTGAGGCTGAACAAAACAGGAAGATTACTACAAATCAGAACTGGAATGGAGTTTGCATCAGGGCCCCCGCTTCCGTGAGCTCCCGTGAGAACTAACACTGGCTGACCTGACAGGAGCGGGAGCTCTGGGGGAGCCCTGCTGAAGGGGCAGATGGAACCTCACTTCCCACCTGCCGTGCGCCCTGGCAGGCCACAGACCCAGTACAGAGTTGGGGTCCCCTGCCTGTTGTTTATTAATACAGTGTCCAGGGGGAGCAGGACCCACAACTCTAGATGGACAATTCCGTGCTTTTTAAAACTGTAATGTGCTTGAAAGTCCAGAGAGGCCGCAGGGGAGACTTTCCTGGAAATCGGCAGTGTTTATTTTCACGGCACTCGACACAGCTGGGGAAGCGAGCACAGAGGAGAAGGGGAAGGGTGAGCTATGGAGGAATGGGCCAAGGGAAACTGCACTCTCCAGATAGGTTCAGTCTGACACAGGGTGAGGCTTCCCTCAACCCCTCATATTAAAATCAGCAGGAGAAAGCCGGGCGTGGTGGCGCATGCCTGTAATCCCAGCACTAGGGAGGCTGAGGCAGGAGGATTATTGTGAGTTCGAGACCAGCCTGAGCTACAAAGTGAGCTTAAGGCCAGCCTGAACTGCACAGTGAGACCTTGTCTCAAAAAAGACAAAAAAATAAAAATAAAAAAATAAATAAAATAAAATCAGCAGGAGAAAGGAACACTTAAAAATTGGACTGAGCACATCCACCAGCCCGCTTAATATGATGGGGATTTCTTAAGTGTCCCCTAGGGGCCAGGCCTGCCTGCGCTCACAGGGACCTAAGAAATTCAACCCCCTGCCCTGGCCTGACCCTCGCTGGCTTTGCGCAGCTGACTGAGGGCTTCACTGGAAAGGATGATCAGAAGAGGCTCTCCCTGGGCTTTGAGGTCTAGAGCTCATGGTTTGACAGAAAAATAGACACAGTCCTAACACCACTGGATGTAAAGCACACACAGGAAAGGGGCCGACAGAGTATAGGGGAGGCAGCAGTCATTTTCACTGGAGAGCTGGACAGGTGGGAGGGTGGGATTTCAGGTAGAAATAATCCCTGTGCCAACAGTTGTAGGGGAGATCGTTTGCACTGTATTCGTGTCAAAGGTGCATCAAGAACGATAGGTAGTAGGTTTGATGTCATGGCAAAGAAGACACAATCATGGAGCGGCTCACAAGGTAAGCATAGAAATATAAGATAACCTGGGGAAGGAGCGGGCAGAGAAACGGAGAGGAGACAGTTGGAGCTGCGTTTTGAGGGTTCAATAGACATTCACTTATGGGAAATAAGTAAGATACACTTGTCTCCTCCTGGTACAGACATGTAGAAGAAGGACGCCGTAATTGCTGCTGTAGTCTAGCTGTGACTGTGGCTCTTGTATCCTTGCAGGGTCCGAAGAGGAGAGAGAAGCTTTCACGAGGGCCAACCACCTGAATAAACTGCAGAAGGAGGAAGCTAAGGAGGAAACAGGGGTAGACATGCGCATCCGTGTGGGCCAGAGCATGAGCATGGGCAGTGACTTCGACGTCTTCGCCTACGTTACCAACGGCACTGCGGAGAGCCGTGAATGCCGCCTGCTACTCTGCGCACGCACTGTCAGCTACAACGGAGTCCTGGGGCCCGAGTGCGGCACCAAGGACCTCCCGGACCTGACCCTGGATCCTTTCTCAGGTAAGTCTGCCTGAGCTGGGCATCAGCTGGCCCCATGGGAGGTGGTGCCCCGAGGACTCAGCGTGACTCGCCGTGTCCCAGACGTTCATGGGGCGCTTCGTTGGTTCAGACCACATGCTGAGTGCTTCCTAGATCTCCGCCTGTCTCTTATAGGGAGAATGAGGGAAACATGCATGAAAGGTAAAGTAGCTACACTGAGGTCATGTAGGAAGCGACAGGACTGTGCCTTCAGCCCTAACTGTATTCTTTTGTGTCTTTGTTTGTGCTTGTCTTCCGGGCACCCCTGCTGACTCCCAGGCACTCTGCTCCCTTCCCCTGACCAGTTCCTCTGCTTGGCTTCCCACTCCCCCTGTCAGGTGCCTCCCTCTGCTCCTCAATGCAGAGAGAGGAGCCTCTAGCTGGGCACTGCCTACAGAACTTCTATCCAGGGTGGAGGGCTCCACCACTGTGCTGTTTGGAGCGGGGTGGCTACTGAGCCCCTAGAACAGGCCTCCTGCAACTGCAGAGCGGAAGCTGTAGTTGTATTGCAGGTTAGGTAGTGTCTTGGCTGGAAGCTGCAGTATTGGACAGAGCAGGCCAGGAGCACAAGGAGAGGATATGTGGCCTCTGAGGCAGAGGAGACCCTCTCTCCTGGGAAACATGTGGTGTCAGACCATCCAGCCAAGCCCCATCTTGAATAGTGTCCTTGTCACACAGGCTCCCTGGCCCAGGTCTGCACAGTTGTCCCCTTGAGCCCCTAGGCTCTTTGGCACTGTCACTGTGCATGGTTGTCCTCCTGAAGTTATTTTTGGCCTGCAGTCACGTGGGGAGGTGGCACAGAGCCCAGCCTAAGTTCAGGGCCTGCTCATACTCCCAGCGGCCCCGTCTCATTTTCTCTGGCTGAGAGGCAGAAGCCAGAAGCAGAAGAGAAGAGGGTCTTGGAGCTGGGAGCTGCCATGTAAGGCCCTGGCCATCCTCTAAGGGGCAGTGTGACTAAGTGGACTGTCATCCCTGTGACTGAGCAAAGGGTAACCTCTCCACACCTCAGTGTCCCACGCAGGCTTGTGGGGAGTGGGCTCCGACAGAGTAGGTTGTGTCTTCATCAGGTGCCCCATATGACACAGCCAGGGGCAGGGGCAGGGTGGGCATGTGCCACCCTGCCTTGTCCTCCCCGCCTGCCTATCACCCAGTACTCTTCCTCTCCGTTCTCTTGCCCGGAGCCTGGCTCCCTAAGAAGGCAGTCCGTGTTGGGGTCATGCCCAACAGGGTGGAGAGCAGTACCTCTTTTATCCTGGGCCCAATGTTTTGGTGGCCCCATGCTCAGGCCCAGCTAGCCCTTGTCTCTGAGGGGGCTGTGGCACTGTGCTTCTGTTCAGGCGTGTATTTAAAGCCAGCAGACTTGTACTCATTCCCTGGCTGCCTTCTAGTACCCAGCGCAGGCAGGAGAACATTCTTTTGAGCCTCCGTTATCATCTCTGAATGGGGCCACAGCCCACGGTCCCTGTTGGCTCTGTGAGGCCTCAGGGAGCAGATGTGGCCATGGGAGACATCTGGAGGGTATGAGACTTGCAGATGTGGTGAAGCCCTTGCTCCTCTCTGAGCAGAAGTTCAGGGAGGCAGAGAAGCCAAGGACCTTCCTTCCCTGTTGCCTGCTGGGCCGCACACTGGTATCTGCTCTGGGCTCAGTGACTTCTGATCTCTGCCATTTTGATGACATGAAAAAAATCCAGTGGTCTTTGCTGCATCCAAAGCCCCAAGAGCCAGGCCTTTCAGGGATGTGCTCGGCAGAAGACCTCTCTGGCTGGGGACTCCCAAAGGACACATAGGCTGCGGGGAGGGGGCAGAGGGCTGTGTGTTGCTCTCTAGCTGGAGGTGGAGCCAGTCCAGCATGCCTTATCCAGTGCCAAGGTCAATATGACCAGCCCCCTTTCACCCTCCACACTTTGGCTACATTACTTGATGCTCTTTGATAATAAGATCGGGGATTTCCACAGGCTAATGGACAGGAAGCCCAGGACAGGGAACAGGATCTACTTGTCCCCCAGCCCTGTCTGTGTTCCACAGTTTCTCTCTCTCCCCCTTCCTGCCTCTGCCTTCCCTCTCTCTCTTTTCCCTTACCCCTCCAGGTGGGTCACTGGGACAGCAGCCAGTGTGGCCTCAGGGACCACTGCTGGCCCTGTGACTTCTAGAACAGGAAACATTGTCTGATTATTAATCAAGACTGGCCACAGGTGTGACCCCTCGCCCCAGTGATGGCCCCGGGCCAAGGCTGTGGTCATCCGCCTGCCAATGGCCACTCGTCAAGGTCCAGCCCTGGCCTGGCATCTACCTCCTGGAAAAGCCCACGGGGAGGCCACACCCTCCAAGGTCCTGAAGGACAATGTTTCCCTTCTTTCCTGTGTGGCTGCTCAGAGTTTCCGCTCCTCTCCACCACGTCCTGAACTTAGTCAGGCTCACTCCCCTTTCTTTTTGGCCCAGAAGCTGCTTTTCTCTCCCACATCACGTCATCCGATCAGAGGCTGAGCAGATCCACCCGGAATGAAGGTTGGAGGCCAGGATGGCACTTTCCAGAAAAGGCTGTGGCCTGTGGCTTTCAGGCAGGCCTGGACCTCAGGTCCCATGTGACTGTCCTTGTGGTCCCAGTCCGTTCCTAGAGGACTTGGTGAGAAGTCTCAGCTGGTACTGATTGGCTTCTGGCATCCCTAACCCTTACTCTGCTCTCATTCATTGAGTTATTCAGGGCTCAGACTTAGCGCCCCCAGAAGCTATAACAGTGTCTGGCCAGAGTGGAGTAAGCACAGCTTTTCTTACTTGTATTTATTTTTACCAAGGATCTGCTATTTATGATGATACTCGTTGACTGTAAATAAATGATAAAAATGTTCACCAAGGGGAAAAGAAAGTTAAAAAACTACAAAGCAAGTTAATTTAAAGAAAACAAATACATGTATGAGATGGATATAGAAGCATGAGAAATTATATCTGGTTGGGCTCCTAAGTAGTTGATCTGGCATGGGGAGGTGAGGACAGAAGGCAGAGAGGCCATGTGGGTCTGCAGTCATAGTGCTGGCTCCTGCCACAGCGAGAAGGCGGAGGGGCCCCAGGAAGCCTGGAGTGCACCCCCCGTTGGCGTGGAGACCCAGGAGCAAAAGGGACCTGTCCAGGACGTCCGAGGAGTGGAACCAGCAGAGCCAGCCACACCTTCTTACATTTCTTCCTGCCTCTTGCACTCAAACCGAGGTCCTCGGGCCTCTGTTCTTGTAAGAAATTACAGTAAAACCTGACTTGCTTTGCGGGGGGCAGCATCAGCCCTGTTGGCTGCTTCCTCATCCTCTCATCCCTTTGTGGCTCTGTGGCTTTGTTCTGAAATGACCTCTGATCACAGCTCCACCAGCAGGAGCTGGATGTCCTCCAGAGCAGAGCAAACAATGGAACAACAGAGAGGGGAGGTCACCTTCCCAGGATCACACAGTCAACAGGCCCGGAGGGCAGCTCTGATCAGAGCACTTCCCAGCAGCCTTCGGAGCATCTCAGTGCCCAAAACTGAGGTCCTGAGCCGTAGCATCAGAGCCCAGGGCAATGGGTGCTAGAGCAAGGCTCCTGCCTCCCTGCCCTGGGGACCCTGGAGCCGGAGCAGGCATGAGAGGCCTGGGATCTGTGTTGCCTGTACAGCACGTGTGACCGTAGGCAGGAGCGCATCCAGCTCTCTCAACACCTCCCTCTCCTTCCACAGAGCACAGCATTCCCCTGAACATCCTCTATGAAAAGTACCGTGACTGCCTGACTGAGTCTAACCTCATCAAGGTGCAGGGCCTCCTCATTGAGCCAGCAGCCAACAGCTACGTGCTGGCCCAGAGGGACCTCTACCTGGAGAATCCAGAAATCAAGATCCGGGTAAGGACAGCCCCACCCTGCAGGCAACTCAAAGCCCTTGGGCCTCGGGTGGGGGTGTCCCCAAATCCTAGGCTCAGCCAGGAAAAGCATCAAGAAGCCAAAAGAATTTAGGGCTTTTAGCCCCTTGGAATGAATTCTAGATTCCCATGTGATGGTGAGTTCATGGAATTTAGGGATCTTAGACTCATGAATCCTTAGCTGCTGAGCTCCAAGCCTGGACCCCCATCTCCATCATGGTGCTGGTGAGGCAGGGAGGGATGGGCAAGTGGAGGCTGTGATCTGGAGTCAGACCCCTGGGTATGTGTCTGGGGGGCTCTGAGCATGTTTCCTCCCCACTCTGCCTCAGCTTATGCGTCTGTACTGCAGCATTCGCGTGGGCAGGTAGGGGGTTTTAAGGGCTGAAAGGGCACTCACAGGAAGCACTTGGAACCACACAGAGTATGTCAGAAGGACACAGTAAGAGCTGACTGCTTAGCCACATCACCAGCCTCACAGCCACGGCCGGCAGGTGACCCAGGCCCAGAAGCCCCAGAGCAGCACCTAAATGCTTAACAGCAGAGGGAGAGACAGTGAGTGCAGCAGGAACTCAGGCATCCCAGGTCATTTCTCCAGTGAGAGTCCTGTATCAGCCCAGGCTCCTGGAGGGCCCGACTTCACATGGTGGACAAAGCAGAGGCCAGTGTGACTCTAAAGCCTATGATCTGTGTATCCCAGCCCCTAGGACAAGGCCAGCGTCTTGTACCTGCATTTCAGGACCCTCAGTACAGCTCCATGAAGGAAGCCTGGGAAGGTATGCCCCTGTGCTTTCCATATGAGGAAACCGAGGCACGGAGGCAGGGAGTGACAGTGGCAGAGATGAGTGTGTCATTGTTCAGCAAACCCTGAGCCAAAGTGTATGAGGCCCAGAGGTGGACCACACTGGACCCACACACTCACCCTGCCCCTTCCCCTTCTCCCAGGTCCTGGGGGAGCCCAAGTTGAACCGCAAGCTGGTGGCCGAGGTGTCCCTAAAGAATCCACTCCCCATGGAGCTGCTGGGTTGTATCTTCACTGTGGAGGGTGCTGGCCTGACCAAGGAGCAGAAGTCCAAGGAGGTGTAAGTGCTGGTTGCCCCATTTCAGGCAACAGGGATGATGGAGAAGGTGATCAGGAGAGGCAGGGCTGCTCCAGGGGCGAACCCTGGCCTGGAACCCTCATTGCATGTCCCACATGGAGCCCGCCTCCACCCTCCAGCAACCCAGGCCTCCTCCCAGCCTCGAGTTAGCGGCGCTCCGTGCAGCAGCTTTCACACAGCTGGAGAGTAACACACTACTCTGTCACCTAATTACCACCTGCGGACACGCGAGCCTTCACACACTCAGGTGTCCCTGCTCGGAGTGGTCACACCTAAGCATGCACACACATAGACCCGTGATGTGTCGACAGGAATCCACATGCATATGCACATATGGCCAAACATTTTATCAATTTATTTACTTCATTGCAATACTAGAGGTTCGATCCAAGAAGTACTGAGCTCCATCCCCAGTCCTTTGTTTTGAGACAGGGTCTTGCTAAGTTGCCCAGGCTTGAATTTTCAGGCCTTTTCCCCCAGACTCGCACGAGCTGGTGGTGAACTTGAAGCCGGACAAGCTGAAGGTAGTGAAGGACAATCAGAACGGCAAAATCTTCCCACCAGTCCTCCCTCCCAGGCCTCCCGTGCCATCCTCCCAGGTAGTTGTAGGTGTAGGCCGCCATGCTTGGCAGGCACATGCTTCGTATTTTATTTTTATTTAGGTCCTAGGGATCGAACTCAGGACCTGGCGCTTGCCAGGCAGGTGCTTATGTAGCTGAGCTATCTCCTGGGCCCATGTGCTTCATATTTTAAACAATTTTACTGTAGTTTATGTAAAGGATACAAATCATACGGGGAGATGGCTCAGCAGAATAAGCACTTCCCTGGCAAGCGCAAGGGCCTGAGTTCAATCCCAGGTTCCGCAAAACAAACAAACAAATCATGCACACGTAGCTCAAAGTGTTCTCACCCACATGGCCACCTGAACTACCATTGCTATGTGCATGACCCTGGGTGTGTTCCTTCACATCATTTTCCTCAGTTTATGCATCTATGAAATGGAGTTCGTGTTGGCAGGCAGGAGTGTTCTAAGTGCTAACTGGGCACCCACAGGAAGCACCAGAACACAGCGTCAGAGGGATGCAGGGACACCTGACTGCCTGGCAGCCTTGCCATCCAGCATGACGGTCCAGGCCCATTTATTTTTGCTGTCAGTAGCTCCATACATGTGAGGCCTCAGTAATGAGTCTTTTTGGGTGCTCGGTGGTCACATGTCCCCATCTCTTCCTCCCCCTCCCCCTCTTCCTGCAGCCCAGACCCCGTGGAAGCAGGGGAGCTAGCGAAGGTGCGGGTGGACCTGCTGCCAACGGAAATAGGCCTCCACAAACTGGTGGTGAACTTCGAGTGTGACAAGCTGAAGGCAGTGAAGGGATATCGGAACGTCATCATAGGCCCGGCTTAAGGCCCCTGGGCCTACCTCAGCCTGCTGCAAGCCCCCAACTAGACCTGGTCTTTATCCCAAGCTAATGGGCAGAATGGGCTGCTTAGGGCAGGGGTAGGCTGCGTGGGGGCCTTTGGCATGGAATGTGCTTCCCGCTCATCTTGTCTCTCTGAGCCAAGTCCCCCACCAGCACCCTGTGCCAACATGAAATGTTCTGTGCCAACATGATGGCAATTCCCACCTAGGCTGACTGGAGCCAGGGTGTGAGAGGGGATCGCTCCTCTCCCTGCCCGGCCCCAGGCCCTTCTGGACCTCCACTGGCTGCCCAGCTGTTCAGTCTGCTCCATAGCCCCTTGGAGCAGGCCAGCGCAGGACAGTGTGCACACTGGCTGGACCAAGGAGCTCAGCTGCCCAGCAGAGTCCTGTACCGCTTGCCTATGGCACTCAGGCCCCGGCAGCCCTTTTAAGAGCCAAAGCCAGGTGGGGAGAAGGAACATCCTGGCAGACCTACCTGCCTTGCCGGTCCAGCTTCCCACTTGCCTGTCCATTGTTGAAGCCCTGGCCCAGCAGCCTTCTCCTCATGTCCCCACCGGGAAGCGCCCCTGTACCAGGTGCCTCCCTTGCTTGCAGTGCTGGCATGCAGAGGGCTCCTGGTTGGTTTGTTACCATGAAGGTTGCATCCTGGTAGGGAAGCTGGGGCTCGGAGGGGCCGCTGCCCTCTCCGTACTGGACTATTGGGGATGCATGGCACATGCTCAGCTGGAGTTGGGAAGCTGGAGTTCCGCCTTTCCTTTTCTGGGCCTCAGTTTCCTCACTCCAGCAGTCCTCCTCCTCGTCCTGCCTCAGCTTTCTGAGGGCTGGGGTTACATGAGTGCCCCACCGAGCTCAGCCTTGCTCTTGTAACCAACATAAAAGTGGGATATTTCCCCCTCTTGTTTTCACACTGAGCCTTTGAGGCACAGTGTGCATTCTACACGGATGCCCATCTCATTGGCTCTGTTTCTAGGCTCCAGGACACCAGGTGGCTGGGGCAGTCCATTTGGGCAGGACACATGCCCAGGGTCAGAGCTGGAGCCTCTTGGCCTGAGGCAACCACTGCATTTATGATAGCAGCTCTGACCTGAGAATGACCGAGAGACCATTGGGGGACTGACCACAAAGGGCCCAGTGGAGGCCGGGAGGTAGGGAAGGAGGTGGTGGGCTTTGGGGAGCTGCGGGTCACAGCCCTGGGTCTGAGCTCCAAGTCTGGTCAGATTCCGCCTTTCCTTTTCTGGGCCTCAGTTTCCTCACTGACCCACTGGGTGACTGAAGCGGTGCATCTCCAGTGTGCTCTTGGCCCTGAGCCTTTGTGCCTCACGTGGCTGGCTTTGTGAATAACCTCTGGGCCCAGGCTGTGCCGTCCTGCTCACCACCTAGCCCCCGGCCCCTCCCTACAGATCTGGATGCTAGGGGAGGAGAGCCGGCACCTGCCCACGCAATGCCTAGCTATCACAGGCACCTCAGCTGCCTTCCTGGCCACTAACCGACAAAGCCAGTGCCCTCCTACCCCTCCTGCCCAGCCAGCACCCTGGCACAGCCCAGCCCCAAGGAATTATGGGGAGCCTGTGGGTTATCATCGCCGAGTCTACCCCTGCATGTTTTCTGTATGACCAGGCCTCCCTCAAGCTGTACAGGATGGGGCAGTCTCTACTGTGGGTGTGGGCACAGCCTCTGGGGCTCCTGAGATTCCAGAGGGGTTTGGGGAAAAATCACATCAGTGCCTTTAAAACTTTCTGCTTTGCACATAGAGAGCCACAAGATGAGCTGACCTGTAGGATCTATGTAAATACAGTGCTATTTCCCTGTAGGTTTATATACACACTTCCAGATTCCCAGTAGGCAGTAGTTGTACTTCTGAAGCACAAGGAGCAAACACTGAAATAAAAAAGTTTATTTTTCACATATAAACAAGCTCTGGTCTTGTGCTTTGTGGGCTTTTTCTTGGGGGAGGGAGGGCACACCTCCCTGGCTTAAACTTCACTGGCTTTCAAGGCAGCTTCATCTCTAGCCCCTTCCGACACCAAAATGAGTCGCTTGTGTCCCCTGGACACCTGTGTCCTCTTAGCCTCTGCACAGTCGTCCCCTGAGCCTGGAGTGTCCTTCCTCTGCAGGGTCTGCCCTCTAGAGGAGCCCTGCTCTCTCAGAACTCACCTTCCCATGCTCAGGGAGGGGCTGTGTTAGAATTAGCCTGGATAACAGAAACTTGCCTTCTCTCTTAAAAAAAATAATAATAGCCATGTTAAAAATAAATTAGTTTTAATAATGTATTTTATTTAGCTCAATATGTCCACAATAAGCTCAATATATCCAAAGTATTGTTATTTTAATTTTTTTTTGTCTTTTTGAGATAGAGTCTTACTCTGTAGTTTGGGCAGGCCTTGAGCTCACTTTGCAGCCCAGGCTGGTCTTAAACTCACAGCAGTCCTCCTCCTCGTCCTGCCTCAGCTTTCTGAGGGCTGGGGTTACATGAGTGTCCCACCGAGCTCAGCCTTGCTCTTGTAACCAACATAAAAGTGGGATATTTCCCCCTCTTGTTTTCACACTGAGCCTTTGAGGCACAGTGTGCATTCTACACGGATGCCCGTCTCATTGGCTCTGTTTCTAGGCTCCAGGACGCCAGGTGGCTGGGGCAGTCCATTTGGGCAGGACACATCCTGTGCGATCCCTGAATATGGAGACTTGCGCTTTATTGATTCCCACCCATGAGGCGGCTGAATGTCATCTGATGTAACGATGTTCAGGAACAGTCATTCAAAGAAGTGACGGACACAGATAAGAACTCTGCCTCACTTTGCCAGGTGCCAAACCCTTCTGACCCCTGAGTGCTGCACGCTGGCGTGGCCTGAGTGGCTGAAGCTTTGGGTCAGGGAATGGGTGGCTGGAAAAGTGAAAGCAGCCAGGTATTTTGGGCAGAGTTTATAAGGGAAATGGATTCCTGAGCCATTGGGAAGGGCAGAAGAAAGGGGGGAGACTGTGTGACCCAAAGCCTGTGGGAAGCCCACAGCTGGCAGCTGCCACCCCGACCCTAGTGGAGCCACCACAGTGGCTCTGGAGCCAGCATGGCAGCTGCAGCAGAGCCAGAGGCAGGCTGGCCTCTTCCAGCTCCTGCCTGCTGTGCACTGGCAGATCCTCCCCAGAAACCATCTGGAAAATGTCACTTTCTGCGTCCAGCTCCCTGGACAACAGGTGGGCAGGCCGGAGGAGAGAGAGAGAGAGAGAGAGAGAGAGAGAGGGAGAGAGAGAGAGAGAGAGAGAGTGTACACGCACGCTTCCTGCTGTTCCTCTCCCTATTCTCTTCTCCACTCCAAGGGCTCCTACTCAGCCTTCAAAACCTAGTCTAAGGAGGCTTCCTCTGTGAAACCCTCCTGGATGGCAGTGAAATGGCTCACGCTCTGGTTTCACTCAGCAGATCTTGGCCCGTTACAGTGCTTGGCAGTCTGGGCTGGGAACGTCTGCTCCATGCTCTGAAGCCCCCAAGGACAGGGGCAGGGTACAGCCCAGCAAGGAGGCTGTGGAGGGAACTCAACTGTTGATTTTAGCTCTCACCCAACTGCCTCCTGGGAGAAAGAAGGGGCATGGCCACCCCAGCTGGCCTGATCAGGTCTCTGGCAACCCAGCCCCAAGCCTGCCTTATTTGCATGTGAAAACAAACCCTGGTATTTCAGGGCCTGTTCCTCCTGATTCAAAAGCACATTCAATGCTTGGTTAGAAGCCCAAAGCTTTGACAAAACCAAACAGCTCTGTATTTACACAGAATGTACTGTGTTGCTCATTTTATGTTTCTTCCCAGGGCAGACAGTTCTTGATGGATCAGTGATGCCCCCAAATCCTTTCTGTGTCGCCCTCTTACTTGATAGATAAGGAAACTGAGACAGAAAGGTGAAGCAATTTGCCCAAGGTCACAGAGCTCCTAGGGTACAGAGCTGAGATTCAAACAGCTACCATCACCGGGGCGGGCCCGGCCCAGAGCCTCTCCATTCCTCTTGCGCAGCGGTCCACTGTGCATGGGGCAGAAGCCTGAGCATAGCCCTGGCAGCCCTCACGGGGTGGGGCATGGTGGGCTCCACCCCCTGCCCCCCAAGGCATTTGTCCTCTCCAGTTGCTCGTGTTTACCCAGGGTGCCTGCCAGCTCACCCTCAGCCCCATGCCAAGCCCAGAATAACAGAACGTTGAAGGAGTCCGGGAAGCCAGGAAGGAGGCACTGAGAGCAGAGGGCTGAGCGTGGCCTCCGAGGAGTGGCCAGGACTGGGGTGGGGCTTTCTTGGCAGTCCTCCCTCTTCTCAGCAGGTCTGGGCAGAAGTACAAAGACCCTCACTGCAAGTCCCCGAGGCTGTGTGCTTTGTCTCAAGAGGGTAAAGAAACATCCCTTGAACAGAAAAATGGTGAAAGGTGTCCAAGCTTCAGGGTGCACAACAGGAAGCACTGGACACAGCACCACAAACCTCATGGCTGAAGGTGTGCAAATGGGGTAGACACAAAGGCCAGAGCACTCACCACTCCATCCCCAGGGTCTTCATGGATGGGGAGCAGTGATCCACACTATCCAAAGTTGGATCCTGTGGCCCCTGGGAAAATAAGATGGAGACGTAAAGCAGCTTACCCAGAGTCCCCAGCACGCTGAGGGCAGAACCAGAAGTAGGATCCAGGGAATCACCCTGTGGCATTTGTGGAAGGCCCTGAAGCATGCAGGGGACAGCTTGCTCACCAGACCCTGGAGCCAGAAAGCAGTATCTCTGCACATTTTCCATTAGCACATCAAGGTCTGGGACAGCCAGGGTCTGAAGACAGTGCCATGAATATGGAGTTGGTTCACGATCCAACAAGTCTGCTTTTGGATTTATACTCAAGAGGAATGAGAGCAAATCCACCCAGAAATATGTTTATGAATGTCCACAGCTCATCATTTATAGTAGGCAAGCAGTGGAAACATGCTAATGACCATCAGTTAATTAACGGATAAACAAAATATCTACACAATAGAATATTACTCAGCAATGACAAGGAACGAAGTCCCAATACATGCCATGTGATACTTGAAAATATAAGTGAAAGAAGCCAAAAGCAAAGGTCACATAACATTTGATTTCATTTACAAGAGTTGTCTGGAATACGTGAACCTATAGAGATAGGAAATAGGTGGCTGCTTGGGCCAGTAGTTATGGAGGACCTTTTAGAGCTTTCAGTGATATAAACAGCTGGCTGTGGCATGTATGCCATGGTCCACCACCACTGCCCTGCAGGATGGATGAACAGAGGGGGGAGAGTGGTGACAGCTGGGGAGGGAGATGGTTCTTTGGGAAATAGCGAAAGTGTTCTGATATTGAGGGTGTGGATGTACTTTGTACTAGAAGTCATGACCCTGCACACTTTAAAAGGCTGAGCTGCAAAATATGTGAATTATATCTCAATAAACCTAGTTTTAAAATATTCACCAATGAACTGCAGAAGGAAAGAAGGCTGAGCCACAGGACCTCAGGCAGGATTCTGGCTCTGGAGATCTATCTGGCCGTGCTGAGCAACTGTCAGTCAACGTCTTCCCCTCTCTGGGCCTTAGTTCTCCTGGGGTCAGATGACAGAGGACACAGGGGAGCTCTGTAGTGCTGTTGATCTAAGCACATGGTCTCACACTACACAAGTTCCTCAATCGCACCTGCTCCTTGCCCATCGCATGAAACCAGGAAGGCCTCCAGAGGCTGAATAAACCTCATGGTTCACAGAGGCCTGTGCAGTTAACACTCATAAGCCACATGCCATCAAGTCGCTATAGGAAAGGTGGAAGGACTACTCTCCAAAAGGCACCCTTGGGGCTGGCAAGATAGCTCAGTGGACTAAGCACCTGCTTGGGCAAGCTCAGGGACTGGGATTTGTGCCCTGGTGCCACGTGCCATGCCAGCCCTGCCCCAGGATGCACTGAGCCTGCCACCAAGACGGGCATGCTGGCACATGCCTATAATCCCAGCACTGGGGAAGCTGAAAACAGGTGGATCACTGAGTCTGAGCTGCTCGTGAGATCCTGCACCAAATACATAAATTTAAAAAATAAGTAAAGCGCCCTTGGGTGCTGTTCTGGGTCAAAGGAAGCCAGAGGCACCGGTGGAGGTCCCACGTCCAACTGCACGGCCCCAGCTCCACGTCAGCTCCGCCCAAGGTCATCACGGAGCAGGCAGGCAGGCAGACAGACACACAAGCCAGCTGAGAGCAACAGGAGAAGCCAAGCACTGCTTCCCGGCCCCCACAGCCCGGCGGGAAGCTGAGGGTGAAGCTTCAGGAGAGCCATTTGCTTGGGCACTGTGTTGGGACTTACAGAGTTGTTCCCTGGGGGGAGGAAGTCATGCTGTTCTCAGGAAGCTTTTGGAAGGAGGTATTTCTGGGAAGTCACCTCAAAAACTTCAGGAGAAAGGAAACTGAAACTTAAAAATCTCCAGCAACTTGCTGTGATTTCTTTTCACACTTCATAAATATTTACTTTCATACCCAGTTTCATCATTTCACTTGATATTCTTTTTAGTAAAGCTAGTTCTTCAAAAGGAAAATTAAGACTACAGTGTGACAAAACAATCTCTTCACCAGAATGACTAAAATTAAGAGTAATAAACACATAAATACATAAATATGCACATACTCCTCCACTTATGATGGATGGCATTCCAATAAGCTCACTGTAGGTTTAAAATATCATGTTGAAAAGGCATTAAGGGTGGGGGAGATAGCTTGAAAGTCTAAGCACCTGCCTGGTAAGCACAAGGACCCACGTTTTTTTTTTTTTTATTTTATTGAACTACAAATGTCAATCAGACAGTTTCAAGACACCTTAACAATACAGATTTGATAAATTAATACATTGTAAACTGTTTTCATAATGTTTTGGTATCGTACAAGGTGCATACATGATATTATATTTACAGATATTATTTTAGCAGATATCTCTTATCAGTGAATTAAGAGTGTAGTTGCTTACTTATCTTATTTTTTATACCTGAATTATATCAAAAATTCAATAATTATTTTCCCAGTGGATGACCGTAGTACTAGAAGCCGACATAATATCCTGTTCAACCACCATTAGTGCAGATCTCGCCTCTCATAGGATTATGTAGAAGCACAGCGTTATCTATCCCAACTGTACTGTCTATACACACACATCATGATTCTTCCTTTCTATACCCCTTCCTTTGTCTACATCTGTCAGAGATGGGCACTCCATTGTCACTCAACGAACTTAGGTGCTTGAACTCCACAACATAATCCAACACAGTCAGCATTCCACAACAGTAGTGAGAGGACCCACGTTTGATCCCTGCTCTGCATGCTGTGCCAGCTGCTGGAGCCCAGCATGGCGGCATTCACCTGTGATCCCAGGGCTGGAGAAGCTGAGCCAGCAGGAGCGTTCTTAGTCTGGCCTGCACTGTGAGACCCTGTATCAAATAAGTACAGAAATGAATAAATAAGTTGTTTTGAAAAGAAAATGCATTTGACATACCTAACCTATCAAACATCAGAGCTTATCAAGCCCAGCTTACTTTAATATGCTCAGAACACTTTCATTAGCCTATCCTTGGGCAAAATTATTAACACATAGCCCATGTTACAATAGAATGCTGAATATCTAATGTAATTATTTTAAATACTGCACTAAGTGTGGAAAATAACATGAATGCATGGGCACACTTTTGAAGCACAGTCAAGCCTATGAGTTAAACCAGCATTGTCACTTTAAGCACACGTACCTGCATACACACACACACACACACACGTATTTACCCACACAATTTTTCCAAAGTGGTTCTACCAACTTATACCAACTTACATTCCCCTTCTAGAAGGTAGGAGAGTTCCTGGTACACAACTTCATCAACACTCTGTGTGTATCTGTGTTACCCAGACCCTTGGGTATACTAGGCAAGTGCTCTACCAGTGAGCTATACCCCAGATTTTTATTTTACTTTGAGACAGGATCTGACTACATTGCCCAGGCTGGCCTGGAACTCATGATCCTTCTGTCTCAGCCTCCCATGTAGCAGGGGCTGTAGGCGTGCTACCACACCCTTCCAGATTTACAGTATTGTATCTTCCAAAGCCAAATGCCCATCTCTCCCTGTCAGGCAGCACACCCACTCATGGGTCTATAGCCATCAGACAAGAGCCCCCATGGCCCTCAAAGATGAGGATGTAAGGATGTTCATAGCAGGTTTTTCCAACATATTCCAATGCTGAAGCCGACCAAAAGCCCAGCAGTCACAGAATAGACAAGTTGTGGCACAGGCATCAAAAGTAACACGACAGGAGAAATGAGAAGGGACTGATGAGAACAGCATGTGATGACTCAGTTGGGTCTCAAAATATGGTACCCAAAAGATGTGGGTACAGGGCAAACACTGATGGTTTATCCATAGGAACTTTGTTTTGTTTTTGGTGATTGAACCAGGGATTGAACTCACGCCCTTGCACTTGCCAGGCAAGTGCTTATTCTACTGAGCCATCTCCCTGGTCCTATCCATAGGAACTTTGAAACCAAGCAAAGCTAATCTATGATGTTAGAAGCCAAGGTGGCAGCTACCTTTAAGGGGTGGCCAGCAACTGGAAAGTGGCTCCAAGTTCTAGGGGTTCTAGGGTGCTGCTTAAGGGCTGAGCGTTGAGTTTGATGCCAGTTAATGTGGGTGCGCTCCATTTGGGAGAAATCATCAATCCACAGACTTAAGATTTGTGCCTTTTCTGTACATGTCATACTTCAGTGAGAGGCCCTTTCTGATGGTACAAGCTTCCGGCCCCTCAAAACTTTGGCCTGGGCTGACATTTATGACTATTTTTTCTCACGGTTCCCCCTGGACGTAGCGCCACCTACTTGCTGCTTTAGGAAGGAATGTTGGGGCCAGGGAGGAAGTGGGGAGACCAGCGGGCAGCTGCAAAGTGGGCCAGTGAGGAAGACTGACAGAGAAGCTTCCTCAGTGGGACTCAAGAGTGAGAGAATAATACACTATATCAATAGAGCAAAAACTAAAAACCACATTATCCTCTCAATTGATGCAGAAAAGGCTTTTGACAAAGTCCAACACTCATTCATGTTCAAAATCCTACAGAAAATTTGAATAGAAAGCCTCTACTTCAATCTGGTAAAAGCCATCTACAACAACCCAATGGCTAATATAATTCTAAATGGGGAAAAGCTGAAATCTTTTACTCTCAGATCTGGTACAACACAAGGCTGTCCTCTATCACCCCTCCTGTTCAATATAGTTCTGGAATCATTAGCTAGAGCCATTAGACAAGAGGAAGAAATAAAAGGAATAAGAATAGGTAAAAAAGAAGATAAATTATCCCTATTTGCAGATGACATGATACTTTACTTGGAAGATCCAAAAAACTCCATGAAGAAGCTACTAGAATTAATACACAAATTCAGTAGCATAGCAGGATACAAAGTCAATACTCAAAAGTCAATAGTATTCTTATACACAGATAACAAACACACTGAGAAGGAAACTACAGAAACAACACCTTTTACAATAGCACTGTGGAAAATGAAATACCTTGGAATTCATCTAACTAAAGTTAAATATCTTTTCATGGTAAAATTATAGTACTCTGAAAAAAGAGATCGTAGAGGTTTCAGAAAATGGAAAGATATACCCTGCTCCTGGGTAGGAAGAACCAACATCGTGAAGATGGCCATGCTCCCAAAATTGTTGTGCAGATTCAGTACAATCCCTATCAAACTACCAACAAAATATCTCCCAGATCTAGAGAAATCATTCCTACAATTTATTTGGAACCAGAAAAGACCTAGAATAGCAAAGACAATCCTGGCCAACAATAGCAAGGCAAGAAGCACCACAATTCCTGACTTGAAATTATACTACAAAGCTACTCGGATAAAATCAATATGGCATTGGCAACAAAATAGACCTGAGGACCCATGGAATAGAGTAGAAGATGTAGAGGCCTCTATGAACATGCTCAACCACTTGATCCTTGACAATGGGGCCAAACACACTTACTGGAAGAAAGATAGCCTCTCTAACAAACGGTGCTGGAAAAATTGGCTCTCCACATGTTGAAAACTAAAACTTGACCCAGGTCTATCACCATGCACTAAGCTAAAGTCAAAATGAATTGAAGATCTTAGCATTAAAACAGAACACTCAATCTCCTGGAAAAGAATGTAGGAGAAACTTTTGAAGACATAGGGGTAGGCAAAGAGTTCATGAACGAACATGTATTCTCATGGAAACATTTGAAAGAATTAACAACAGGGGCCACCTCTTATTGAGAAGTTTTTGCACATCAAAAGAAATCACCAACAAAGTGAAAAGAAAACCCACAAATTTCAAAACTATTCTAACCCATAAGCACTCAGACAAAGGTCTGCTCTCTAGAATTTATAAAGAACTAGGAAATATTAGGGCCTCTAAATTTAAAGACCCAATCCAGAAATGGACATCTGAGATGAACACACACTTCTCAGAGGATGAAATTAAAGAAGAGAATAAATATATGAAAAAATGCTCCACATCACTAGTCATTAGTGAAATGCAAGTTAAAACAGCACTGAGATACCATCTCACCCCAGAAAGAATGGCTATCATAAGGAAATCAACCAACAACAAATGTTGGAGAGGTTGTGGGGAAAAGGGAACCCTTCTCCACTGCTGGTGGGAATGTAGACTGGTACAACCATCATGGAAATTAGTGTGGAGACTCCTTAAGAAACTAGGGCTGGAAATCCCATTCAAGACGGCTATCCCTCTACTGGGAATTTTCCTGGAGGAACTGAAAATATCATATCATAGGGATGTATGTGTACCTATGTTTATAGCAGTACAATTTGTGATAGCCAAATCTTGGAAACAACCAAGATGCCCATCACATGAGGAATGGTTGAAAAAGATGTGGTATTTTTATACTATGGAGTATTACTCAGCTGTAAAGAATATAAACTTGAAGCCTTCATATTTAAGTGACGCCACTTGAAGACATACTTATAAGCAAAATAAATCAGACCCACATGTGCAAATATCGTATAATATCCCTAGTATAACTCAAAAGAAGAACTGCAAATAGAAATGTATAACATAATTAAAAGGAAAGTGAGAACTTGAGGATTGGACAATGAGGAGAGGGCAAGGAGAAAACCTGAGAAACATGACAGGGGCAAAACCATTCATTTATACACACTAGATGGGTAAGATGAAATATCAGGAGATTTTTGAAACTAGCAGTTAAGAGGTAGGATTCTCACCCCAACTAACTATATATGCTGATACCTGTGAACCAAGCAACTGCACTGAATTTAACAAAGTGTAATAGAAGGGCCACACGCCAAATGCCTATCATTTTGGTCTTCTAAATATGTACTTCTTGTCATGACTGACCAGCTATTACTATACTGTCTTTCAAATAAATTTTTTAAAAGGTAATAAATGAAAAATAATATAAAAAATGTCACAAGATAGTCCTGCTACAATGCTGTATATGGAAAGATTTATAAATATCTATGTAAATATAAGTAAGTGTTAATTCCTAATTTTTTTTTCTTCTTCATGTTCTGTACAGACTTAGAGTTTAGTATCTCAATACTTGATGGAAAATACATGTTCCATGTTATGCCTATGATGTCTGATATTTAGACTAATAGTGTGGGTAAACCGAACTGTATATGTTGCAGGGTAATAATAAACTTCTCTTTTGGAGGGTTAACAACCTAAGCTTGCAGATCAAAAATTGGAGAAAAAGAAAGGCTGCAAGGTCAGCCAACATTTTGGCCCTAGCGTTTCAAGGTCAGTGAAGACTCAGGAAATAGGAGAATTTGTACTGTAACATCATATAACTCAGTAGTGCCTCAAATTTTCTGATCAAGGAGATCATGGGGCTACAGAGGAATGTGATCGATGATGTATAGTGTGCCTAAGGAGAGTCACATGGAGAGAAAACTTTATGTCAGGCTTCCACAGAGAATAAATTGGTCAAGCAATGGCCGTGACTCATCTGCCTAGCTGACACTGACAAGGGCTCTACAAAGTGCGGTACAGGGTTACAGGATAAACCCTGAGGGTACCTGACTGACCTTATCTGATACAAAAGTTACATTTCTTGTTATATAGGTCTTGCTTTAACTCGGTCTTAACCACCCAGCAGAAAAGTATAAAAATGGAGGTATGTAAAGTCATATTAATATACTGAGTTGTGAATAGCTCATGCCAACAACTTCTGTGGATAACCCACTTCTATTGTGGACTGCTGATCTGTGTTGGATTGTTTTATTAAATATATATATATATATTTAGCTATCCCTGTTTTGAAAATCTGTAACATATGTATTGTTGTATGCTACCCTGTTTGTGTCATTTTTTCTATTTGTTTTTGCTTCTATTTTTCACTCTTCAAGTTAAAATACAAACAAATAAATAGTGAGAGAGGCTGAGAAGGGAGGGGATCAGGGAAGGGTTACTTGGGCAAACACAGAAAAGGCTGAATCTCCTAGGGGGCACCAGGGCTGAGACAGGAGCAGAGAAAAGTGATCTCTGATTCCTCAGCGCTAAGCCGGGCTGCAGCTGCCTCCCATCCAGTCAGGCCTCCGCCAAGATTGAGTTCCGGGCCTGGCCACGCCAAGTGCCTGGCACTAACAGGCCCTGTCCTCCCTGGCCAGCTTTCCCACCATTCCCCAGCCAGCCAGCGCCACTCAGCCCTGACGAATTCCCCATACCCAGTTGCTAGCAGCCACCCTACCCTCACAGACCTAGCTGACAGTGCGTGTCTCTTCAGCCAAGACTCGAGTTTTTGTTTTACTTCTTTCCTGTTTCCTCGAATCAACCCTTGGCAAGGACTCCTGGAGGCTGACCTGCAGCTTGACAAAGTTGCATCTTGTCTCGGTGAAGTGTTTGATGGCTGTGGTGATGTGGGTGGCACTGACCTATTCCACAGCGAGGCATGTGAGGTGCAGTCAGGTGAAGCGAGTCAGGGGCCAAGATCACCATCCAGTAAGGGGCAGAGCTGGATCTGAACAGTAAGAACTACACTGTGTCAGCTCTTAGCAGTGCGGGGCTGGGAGCTAAGCTCTGTGTCCACGTTTATTCATTTGTCCTTACGATGACCCAGTTGAGGAGGTTGCCATTACTGCCAGCCCCTTCAAAAAGCTGTTTATTGAACATGTGGAGAAGAGCGTACAAATCACAACATCACAGGGGTTACACAAACTAAGTCCAGCCGCGGAAGCCATGTCCGGGGAAGCCACCGACTCTGCTGTGGAGGGTCACCTGGATCACCTGGATCACCTGGATGACTCGCTTTGCATAAGGAGTCATTGTTTCCATTTTGGTTGAGCCTGACCGTATTTTTATGTATTATTGTGTACAGAGCTGGCTAGGACTTTTTTCCTTTAGTTGGCTTTAAGCAATGTACATTGGCCCAGCTGGGGTGCTGGTGATGGTCTTTGAGGACAGGAGGCAGAGCTTCCCAGGAATCCCCCACCTGCTGCTCCCTGGTGTGAGCAGGTGCAGATGGCGTGAAAAGCCAGTGCTGCTGGCTGCAATCGGCCTTGACATAGAGGCTATGACTTCCTGGGGCTTAAAAGGTTACATTAGACACTATGTCAGGTGTGTAATGCAAATTACTCTCTGCATATCACAGAGGTAGATGCAGGCCTCCTACCTGGCCCAGCTCGTGGCACTCACCTGCTTCCCACCACACAGTCACAGGTCCTCAAGCCACTCCCTTTTTACAAATAAATAAAATCTGGGTTCGGTCCCAGGTAAAGGCCTTTGTTCCAAATAACCATCACTGACCAGACTCTGAACTCCCCCACCATTTTGGATAATTATTGTGTGTTTGTTTATGCTGTGGATTGCACTGGAGGCGGTGGATTGGAATTAACTCATTCTGATTCCAATAATGTTTTCTGTGGGATAAATATAACTTCCTGGGCCACGAGGAGGACTAGGAAGGATCCTCTATGCTCTATGATACAACACCAGAAGCACAAATGATAAAAAAAGAGGATTCATAAACTGCAGCTGGGTGTGGTGGTGCATGCCTGTCATTTCAGCACTGGGGGAGGCTGAGGCAGAAGGATCACCGTAAGTTCAAAGCCAGCCTGGGCTATGTAATGAGTTCAAGGCCAATGTGAACTATGTAATGAGAACTTGTCTCAAAAAAGCCAATAAATAAATAAATAAGACTTCATTTAAGGCTTTTCTTATTCAAAGGATGCCACACTACAAAAAATCAGTTTCCTCCCACATGATGAGGAAAACAGTTGCTCATTCATCTGGTGAGTGTAATGTCCAACATATATAAAGAATTTATAACTTAATAGTAAGAAGGTAAATAACCCAGTGGAAAATGGGCAAGAGTTAAATAGACATTTCTCAAATAAAGATGTACAAATGGCTGACAAGCACGTGGAAAGATGCTCGACAGTAGTCACTGAGAAATGAGAGTCACAAAGAGAGACCAC